>JANHGO010004566.1:0-24722 GCA_024606505.1 Aquila spilogaster | reverse complement strand
GGCAGGCTGGGACTGTGCAGAATCTGCAGAGTTCTGCAAATCCATGGGTAGTGTGGAGGGGGAAGGGGTAATGAGGGAAGTAAAGAGGTGGGATATGTAAAAAAGTGTATTAAAAGACTGTTCACAAATAAAATGTTGCCAGTCAGTACTGTTGTCTGTCTGAACCTTGTGCCTTGATCACTGCAGTATGTCCTGTCTTCTTTATATTCTCATTAAATCTTAACTCTCTGTGCATTCACATTTCTCTCCTGTGTGTTTGTGTGCTGCAAGGACTATGTGCCAGCTACTTAAGAGGACTATTTGTGTATGTGTAAAGGTTGGTATCAACTCCTGGAGTAAGACTTAAGGACTGAGTACCCACGGCCTGTGGAGACAGCTACTGGAGTAAGTGCAAGGTCTTAGTGTGAGTCACTGCTGAGATGTGTGTGTAAGTGGAATCACTGGCAGCTACTTGAGCCAGGCTGAGGGTGTAGGACCATGTGTATGGTGTCAGCTACCAGAGTGAGTGGAGGTCATTTACTCCCACTGGGGCTGAAACTGTGTGCTCCCAAACTAGCGACTGTGGAGGTCAGGGACCAGTAACTGAGCTTTTGTGAGTGTATGTGACTAGAAAGGATTAAGTATTAGCTACTCGAGGTACTTTTGCAAGTGGATTTAGTGCCAGCTATTGGAACCAGGTGAGAAAGCAGACCATTCCAGATGATGGAATGAGTGAGGGTCTTAACATCAGCAGCTGAAGGGATCATAGCTCTCTGGATCTGCAGACCTTGCGCTAAGAAAACAAGCTACTGGGGGACTGGAATGAGTGAACTAGGTGCCAGACACTGGAGTGAGACTAAGTACTGGGCCTTCAGCCTGTGGTGCCAGTTACTGGAGCGAGTAGGGCCCCCTGCCTGCAGCCACTGGGACAGGAACAGTGTGTGTTCTCAGACCAGCTACTGGGGGTGCAGTGAGCTGTCATGAGTGAAGTGATTAAAGGGCTCTCGCCCTTCATGTGAGTGCTGCATGTATGCAGCAAACTTCAAACTGGATTAGACAGCAAGCAGAAAATATGTGAATTTGTTAAGGGGTCTGGGAACTGGTTGAGCTTGCTGGATGGATAGGGAGACTGAGCCAGATGGACAGAGAGACTGTACCAGTGCTTGAGCAATCCAGACAAGGGTGCTGGACAAGCAAGGGGGGCAAGGCAGGTACTTGTGAATGTCTATGCTTTTGTGAACCATGAATGCTGTATGTGTGCCTTCACTAGTGAATTTCTATCATTACCAGCTGGAGAAGGAACCTTGGCTATCTGTGTCTTTGTTTTACTTGAGCCCTGTGTGTAGGTGCTGTTGAACTGAAGGCAGCCCTTGGCTGCAGCAACATGTGTGACCCACCATACCAATGTACTGTTTATTTCTTTGTGTCTCTGGGATAGGTGCTCAGCTTTGCAACTGGCTGAACCTATGGAGAAGAAAGCAGCAGTGGCATCCCCAAGCCTGGGCAGAGACCTTAGATCCCCAGGCATTAGGCTGGGCCCCAGTGGCTGAGGGGGATTGGCTGTGGGCTGGAACAGTTGGAGACGGTGGCCACTTATCACTCTTTACTTAAATATTTGCAGAAACTTCATTAGAAAGATTAATGATAGGAATTTTTTAAATATTGAGAAAACATCATGTTATTATTTAAAACACAACTGAAAAGCTTTTGTTTTTATATTTGGTTTGAGAGTTGTAAAAGTAATAGCTGCAGAACACAGTGTTGGTTAAGTACCAACTAAATAGAGCAAAAGAAATTCGAATGACAATAGAATATTTGCTATAAAGTCATTACAGCCTAAGCAGTGAAACTTTAGCTCTATTTTGATTCAGTCTTATGACCATAGAAGCTTGCACTAAGCTTTCTGTGAAAAGAAATAGATGGAAGTTTATGCTTCAATTTACTGGGACAGCAGAGACAGATGGCAAAAAACTCATTCTTAGAGATCTTCAAAATAAGACCTCAGATATCTCGGTCAAATCTTAAAGCTGATGCTGCTTTGACTGCAGAGTTTAAAAATAAAAATAAAAGATTTTTCAAGATTCTTTCCAGTCTGAATTATTCTGAGTCTGTGATAACTGTAATAAGTATTGCATATCAGTATAATTTAATAAACAAACAAAGGACATGTTTAAGATATTAAGAATCTCCACATTTTTTACATTCTATCATACGTATGTTGTCGTTGTACTTTAGCTTACTTTAGGGTTTTATCTACAGTGTCATTTGTGACAGTGGAAAAACTGTCAGCCTTTATCTGCAGCTTTAAGTATTTATACTGCAGAGATAACACCAAAGAAGATAATGCAGTACTGCACAAAGCAGCAAAACTAGCTCAGGTCCTGGAAACTAGCTTATGATGTGCGACGCCCATAAAAATTGATCTTTACTGCTTTGATGTATCAATCCTGCTTCTGTCCGTAGAGCTTTTTCAGGTCATAGTAAGTTCAGTGTATGGCACTGTCTCACAAAAGATAGACATGTCTCCTATAGGTTGTCTCTTCTCACCTTTTTTTTTGCACAGGAGACAAGAAATTTTATGCAGTTTTGAAATCTTAATGAGTAAAACAATAGATAAAACATTATAGTTGGTGTTGTTATAAAAAAAAAGTTAATGAATGGAAAATTAGCTCTTGACTTATGTATAATTAAGCTTTAATGAAAAATTAATTTATTAACAGAGAAGGGAGGATGTGAAGGAGAATGAATAGGTATATCTCTTCAAAATCTCAAATTTTCATTAAATATAGACCTGACTTTCAGTTTATTTTAAACAGATAAGAAACATTCGCAAGGTTAGATACAAATGTCTAGATGCTCTAAAACAAAAAAAAGTGAAGTCAGTTAGACAACAAAAGAATGAAAATCTTTTTCAATATGCTGCAAAGTATCACGGGTTCTAGAGCACAGCAAAGACAATGGAGATGATAAAAATTCTTTTTAGGGAGAGTTAACCTAGAATAGGGGAAAATAGAAGTCATACAATGAAACTAAATGAAATATTTAATGATATATTCAGTGGTCAGGAATACACTATATTCATATGATCCTTTGGCTTTAGTGATCACTGCAAAGCATAAATTTTCATTTAACTTTGATTAATGTTCATATCTTTTTAAGACAGAATGCTTATTCAGATAAGCTTATTGTTTGCTTTTGTTTAGTGGTATTTCTTAGAAATAGTCTAGAAGTTCAAACATAACGTTGACTGTAAATTAGCTTTATATCTTATGAAAAAGAATTTGAGCACTATATATGTGAAATTAAAAACTAAATTTGTGATTATGCAGAAATCACATACCATTTTATTTCCAGGGATACAATGCATCTTAAAGTTTTCATAGAATTTTTCACTTTGAATCAGAACCTTCGTACTGAATTTAAGTATCAATTTTATATAGTATCCATTTTTTACAAAAGAAGATCTACCTCCCATTTTACTACTATGTTTTATTAGCTGTGGCTAAATAACACATTTAAAAAAAAATCTCATCTGAAAATTGATATTAATTGCCAAAATTTTTCTTCTTTTTCTCCTACACAAACCAAAATCAAACCCTCAAAGACCTCAGCAATACAATATTAATACAAAGTTTCATTTCAGAGACGGTTGTCCCAGTTACTTTCTGCTTAGAAAATTTTCATTTTGAAATGTGTTTGTAAAAGTGAATAAGTCACATGCAAATAGAAGACATTTTATAGATGTACATTCCCATAAAATTTTCTAAAACTGTTATCAAAAAAAAAGTACATAAAGCATCTCTGAAGATTAAAATACAGTTATTAGTTGTCATCTACAGTACCATTTCTATTTAGAAATATTTAGTTTTAATACATAAAAACTATGTAATTTGGAAGTGATTCTAAACGTTTTTAATGAATAACTGTAAAAAGGTGATGAAAAGTTCTAAATAATTGAAATCATTTTCTGTATTAGAATTCACTGTAGAAAAGGGTCTATAATTTTCATTTGTAGTATGTTCTTTTCTGCAAGTTCCAAGAAAATATCTTGCAGTATCTTTAAAATTAAATAATACCTTTGAAAACAGGATAAATGGTTTCTAACTCTATACTGTTTATACTAATAAATGTTACAATGCCTTAGAATGTAAATATTTTTACACAAGAAGAATTTACACAATACTTTGTTTTTTGTTTTCCAATTTCATATTTCAAGTATTAGGAATTCACTCAAAAGTAAATTATTATTATTATCTAGACAATAGTATAATATATTACTATATACCCATTCACATATTTTTTCCATCTGTAAAATTCAGTATCTCTTCTTAGAGATACAAGGTGCAAAATTGTTTTGTATCCAAAGCATTATAAAACATGTATCATATTGTTCACTTAAATGAATATACTGTATTTCTTTTGCTAATTGTATTTCCTCAAATGCATAGTATTTCTTTCTTTGTTCCTTTTTTTTTTTTTTTTAATATATACTAGGAATGTGTATAACTTTTTACATTGTATCAAATCAGAAAGCAAGGTGAGATAGAACTTAATTGTACACAATGTACAGTTTTGTTCAGTAACTTCTCTTTGTAATATTTTCTGTCAACACGATACATGGGAAAAGTAGTCATAAGTTATAACTTATTAAAAAGCTTTCTGGACGCACTAGTTGGTAATACATGAGTGAGTCCCAGAAACCATGTGCATATCTACTGACTAATTTGTTTGGATCTGCTCTCTAGTTATGAATCAACAGGCTAACAGGCAGAGAGTATGTGCCCATTTCTTTAAATTCTCTTATTCTCCCAGACAGTGTGACTACATGCAGACTGTTTGCTGGGAATGACAGCTGTTGAGCCATACCTGAACACCACTTGTTACAGATGCTTGCTGATATCAGCCAAAACATTGCCAGCAGCTTTTCTAACAAACTAACATTTTAGGGAAATGTTATAGAAAACTGTGTCCCACTCTTGCAAGACCAAATTGCAAGAACAATTTGCAAGCTTATTGGGTCTCAATTCTGAATCTCTGACACTGGCAAATACTAGCAACAGGGAGAAGAAAAAAAAGAAAAAGAAATAGAAAGGTTACTGCTGCAAAATTTCATAACTTAAAGCAGGATAGAACCTCGATGATTTAAAAAGTTGGAAGTTGAATGATGTTCACTTAAAATCCTCTTACAAGTAAAGAAGTAGGCAAACAATATACCTGTTAACAGTGGTAGTGGTAGTAGTGATAGCAGTATTACAAAACTCTAAATCTATCTGCCAGTGACTAAGCCTCTGTGAGACTTCATCAGTTACTGAATGCTTAGAGTAACTATGATTTCTTACTGATCTTTTTCTTGATATGAAAGGATTTTATGAAAATGTTGGTGATGGTTCTGGTTACTGACTAGAACATCACTTGGGTGTTTTTCAAAATGGTTGGAAATTGCATTGTACATTCTCTTCTGAATGGAATGCGGAAAACATGATCCTAAAGACTTTCCGTGTGATTGATTTAAAATCAGCTATATGCATGTACTTCATTATTTAATGTTTTGCGTGATTTGTTTCACTTAAGCAAACTATGGCTTGCCTTACTTTTTCTAGAATGTTCAGTATCTATTTGATTTTATGTTTGTGTAATGCATTTCTATTTTCTTCAAGATATAAATAAAAAAAAAACAAGAATATAAGTAAGCAATGGCAAAAAAACTTTCTTCCTCAAACTGTACTTTTGAATTAAAGGCATTTTTTGTGAGCTCCATTTCTATTTGTCTCTTTTTTTTTCTTTTTTTTTCTTTTTTTTTCTTTTTTTTTTCTTTTTTAATTAATTCAAAACAGTAACAACAACAACAAACACAACATATCCTTTAGATTTGTTGCATGCTTTCAGAATTATAGACTGACTTATTTAGTACCGTCTCCAGTTATGGTTGACATACAGAACAGAGGGATAGGAAGCAAAAAATATTAGCGCTGTCACAGTAAAATACAAGAATAATGCAAAATATAAAGAAAACACCATTTAAACGTAGAGTTTTGAAAGGAAAGAAAGTGATCAATGGCAGTTATAAACCCTACAAGGTAGGCAAGCAGTTGGAATTTTATCAGCAGTTCTGCAATTAATTAGCATAGAAATATCTGTGTTTCCCTGTGTATGACATACCATATGGATTGATGTACTAAAGATTCCATCTACTAATGCTTGCATTTTATTTGTTACAAAAAGCATCTTGTATTCTGCGTTTTACTTTCGTGTTCGTGTATGCGCCACAGTGCATTATTTTCATTAAACGCACTAACTAAAAATATGTTAAATATTGATAGTTCAATATGTATTTTACTTAGCTATTTGCTGTGTGATTACTTTTTTTTTTTTTTAATTAAATATAATGAATTAACTGAGCATGCTTAGCACCTTACATGGTTGGCTCCCTTAGAAATGTGTACATTTATTAATGAGATTACCAGTTGCTATCAAAGTATGTTAAATGTACTCAAAATAATTCTTATTTACAGAAGAGAAATATCACTTTGAACAGCTTTCCTTCTGTGTAACACTGCTAATGCTAACATTTGCGTCTAGATCTCAGCCCTCCCTTATGACATACATTCTTACTCAGTATCAAAGAGACTGTTCCCATTGTTTATTATCCCTTAGTGATTTGTTTTCATTTTTAAGATGAAAAAAAATCTAACGATTTCTAAAAAGAACACATCTGAAGTTTTAAGCTTGCACTACATTTTCATTTACCTTATTTTAACAAAAGCTGTGTATGAGACTAAAACATAAGAATGTTCATGCACTGGATCAGAACAAAGATGAGTCTTCTTCCATATTGTATTTGAAAAGGTAGATATATACACAGAACTATTAGGCAAAATCAGTTGCACGAGCTATGTCTCCTAATATCCTTTCTGCCTTCAAAATTGACTTAATTGGTGCTGAATCCAACTGGACTGCCAGAATTCACTACATTCCTTAGCACAGCTTTCCAGAGAATGGTTGCCTTCTAACTACTACCTTCTGCTTTGGACATGTCTCCTATTGACTTTATTTGATGTCCTTTAGTTCTTAAACTAAGAGACATTGCGAACAATCTGTCCTTGTCCGCCTTCTCCATACTGCTCACAAAATTGAATTTCACACTTATCGTAGAACATTCTAAGTTGGAAAGGATTCACAAGGATCATCAAGTAGTTTCTGGAACATGAATGAAAAGATGAAAGATTTTCAAAGTAAAATGGAAAAACATGTAGGTGGTTTAAGATTAAAGTTTATTTGGAAAAAAAAGAAAAAGTAGCATGACAATACTAGTTGTTTATTGTTACTGCACACAAAATAAATAAATAAATACTCTTATCATCAGGAAAATTAAGGAAACCACATTTCCCATAGATTTGCCTTCTTTTCTTCCACAGCAGTAATTCTAGCTCCCTGCAGGTGTAAGTGCAGCCTCTGCAACTCTGCAAAATGTACATGAGTTGTGGACTTTCCACAGCTACTTGGACAATAGTGTCACCAACTCTACATGTCTCCCACAGTACTGTAAAAACACAGGAGAATAAACAGTAAATGTACAGGGATTTGCACTGGAAAAAAAAAAGGTTTTTTCATTTGTAGTGAGACTGTGACTTTCAAAGGATCAGAAAAGAATGTTAGAATGTTATTGACACTCCTTAGGCATAATTGCAAGGCCAGAGTCTGTCAGGAGCCAAAAAGCACCCAGCAACCTGTCAGTCTGGACCATTTAATAGCAGTGGTGGTGCTCAAATAAAAAGCACCATCACCTCTTGCTGTCACAACTCTAACTATCAGGAAGCAGCAAAGGCCACCAGGGCAAAGCCTGGCAGCCAGCAGCCTGACTACTCGCCCCAGCCAAGAACAGAGTAGCTGGGAGAGCTATATCATGTCCCTCCCATGGAGATATGATTGGCCAAGACTGGGGTTGGATGTCTTCCCATAGATGGGCCCAGCTCATTGGGCCCATGGCTGAACGGGGCAGAGCCATAGAAGGTTGAAGTGTGGTTTTGCTGTAGTCTTGCTGGGATGTGGGATGACAACCTTGAAGGTTGAAATGAAGTCCTGAGTCCTGGTCAGGGTCAGGGGAGTCCCCAGGACTAGGAAAATTGTCATGGTTTTTGCTGGAATAGAGTTAATTTTCTTCATAGAGGCTTATAGAACACTATGTTTTGGATTTGTGATGAAAATAGTATTGATCACACACTAGTGTTATAGTTTTAGATGAGCAGTGCTTCCACAGAGTCAGGATAGAATAGGAGGTGGGATAGCCCTTTACATTAGAAAAGGTCTGGACTGTATGGAGTACAGTTAGGGTAATGAATGGTTTAAGTGTCTCTGTGTAAGACAGGAGAAAGACCAACAAGGACAATATCATGATAGAAGTGTGTTAGAGACCACTCAGCGAGGATGAAGGTGCAGGTGAAATATTCTATAAATATCAGTGTCTCAGTCACTAGTGCTCATTCTTATGGGAGACTTCAACTTCTCAGATGTCTGCTGAATGTACAATATGACAAAGAAGTAAACTAGGAGATTCCTGAAATGTGTAGAGGATAACTTCCTGATGCAGGTGTGTTGTAGTTTAACCTTGAAAGCAGCTAACATCATGCAGACTTTTTCTCA
This sequence comes from Aquila spilogaster, assembly GCA_024606505.1. Classification (NCBI taxonomy): domain Eukaryota; kingdom Metazoa; phylum Chordata; class Aves; order Accipitriformes; family Accipitridae; genus Aquila; species Aquila spilogaster. Next base: position 16,103 of record JANHGO010004566.1, on the reverse strand, counting down.
CTCCTCCTCTTCCCAGTGGGATGGGGGAGAGAATGGAAAAAAAAACAAACAAACATAGGACTCATAGATAAAGCTATGTACTAAGACAGAAAAAGAAGAAAGAAATAACAGTAATGATTTCATATATGTGTATATATACGTATATATGAAATAGGAGATGCACAAAGAAATTGCTCACCACCCACTGATTGATACCCAGCCAGCCCCCAAAGAGCAACTGTCCCCTCTGGCCAGCTCCCCTGAATTGTGTAGCTTTTTCACATGGTGTCATATGGTATGGAATATCCATTTGACCAGTTTAGATCTGGCAAATGACAGATTGTCCAAAAGATGATCTGATGGGGAAGATCAGCCTGGCTGGACAGAAAGCTTCTTCTGGAACTAAGGAAGACAGAAAGACTTCCTGAGTTTCGGAAAAAGGTTCAGGAGGACTCAGGAGGACTACAGAGATGTGTAAGTTTATGCGGAAAGAAAATTAGAAGGGCTAAAGCCCAGTTAGAGCTTAACGTGGGCGCTACAGTTAAGGAAAATATCAGATGTTTCTGTAAGTACATTATCAAGAAAAGGAAGACTAAGGAGAATCTTCATCTTTTACTGGATATAGGGAAAAACAGTGATGATAGATGAGGAAAAGTTTGAGGTATTTAAACCTTTTTTGCCTCAGACATTGGAGGCTGGATATTTTGTAGAGGAGGGAGTCCTATGAACAATGGGATGGCCTTGCTCTGTCCAAAACATTCCTAAGCATTCCTGTTTTGTTGCAGACTTGTTTTTTGATAAATTTGTTTATTGCAAACAGCTACCAAACACTGGTTTTCAACATAGTCACACCATCATTAGCTATGCATTTCCACAAGTGATAAACAAGAGCACTAAAAATTAGGGGAAGGAAGGAGGAGAAGAGAAAGTTTGTAATGATAATTTTTTTTTTTTTTTGTATTTGTTTGTTTTTTTGTTTGTTTGTTCCCCAATAAACTGTTCTGCATGATAAGCTCTGCTTTACTGCAAATGGCTGAATATCTGCCTGCTGTATGATGTACATACAACTTTTGCTTTCCCTACTAAACTGTTGTCAACAGTATATGGGCCGGTTTGGCCCAGTTCTGTGACTAATGGGGTGCAGGAAAAGGGCCCCAGGAAAGGGGAAGGGGGAGAAGGGAGATGGGCCTAAAGACAAAACATTGGCAATGATCTGAGGAGGAAAACTAATTTACTAAATAAGATATTGGAATGCAAAATAACACAATATAGTATAATATAATTGGAATTGAGCTAATAAATCAAATAAAGAGAGAGAAAGTGTCTGAAACCGAAGGCCTTACGCTAAAGCTGAAGGTGAGACAGCTGGGGAACCTCCACTGCTGAGATGAGCAGCAAAAGAGGAAGTCTCGGGACTTGCGTGCAGTTTTATCTTTCCCTCTTGGTGGAAAATGGCAATGCAGAGTCCTCTGGGGTATGGAGTTCTCTTCTGAGAGCCAGGTACCCGGAAATTCAGCAGTCCACAGAACTGGAGCATTAACTCTTTAACTCCCAGTGCCTCACATGATGTTATGATGTGGAATACTGATAACAAAATCATAAAACCGTGACACAAGCATACATAGGAATACAAAATTTGAGTATATTGCTCTGGATGTCGTTATTATAATGTGGAGTATATCACATAAGGTTTCAGTATTTTTTTTTGTAGATTCTAGTAAATTAGGCCTATTCTAAGTCTACATGTAGGAAGCACCTTGTTTATCTTGCTGCATAAGCATAAATTCGTATATTTTTAAATATATTCTTCATGAAAGAAATGTAAAGAAAACTCTTAATGATTGTGAAAGTGTAAGTAGTAGATCATATGTAGTGCGGAGACTGCATTATATGTATTTATTAGGGTAAATGTGAGTTTGTATACAAGCGAGTATATGCATATGAACATATACACCATTCATTGGAATCTGGTGTGTGCGTGCGTGTATGCATTATTGGAAGATGACCTTGAAACTGACCTTGAATGCCTCCAGAGATGGAACATCCACAGCCTCTCTGGGCAACCTGTGCTAGTGCCTCACCACCACTTGAGTAAAATATTTCTTGCTACCGTCTAACCCAAATCCCCTCTTCTAGTTTAAAGCCATTCCCCCTTGTCCTATCACTATCAGGTTGTATAAAAAGTTTGTCCCCATCCTGCTTGCAGGCTTCCTTTAAGTACTTGAAGGCTGCAGTGACGTCTCCCTGGAGCCTTCTCTTCTCTAAACAAGCCCAACTCCCTCAACCTTTCTTCATAGGAGAGATGCTCCAGCCCTTTGATCATCTTCGTGGCTGTTCTCTGGATGTGCTCCAGCAGCTCAACATCATTTCTGTTATGGGAGCCCCAGGCTTGGACACAGTACTCCAGATGGGGCCTCACAAGAGCAGAGTAGAAAGGGGACAATCACCTCTCTCTGTTGATGCAGCCCAGGATACTGTTGGCCTTCTGGGCTGTGAGCACATGCTGCTGGCTCGTGTCTGGCTTTTTGTCCATCAGGACTCCTAAGTCCGTCTCTGCAGAGCTGCTTTCAATTAACTCTTCTTCCAATCTGTACTCATCTGGGATTGCCTTTACCCAAATGCAACACCTTGCACTTGGCCTTGTTAAACCTCATTAGATTCGTATGTGCCCACTTTTCACGCGTGTTTGGGTCCCTGTGGATGGCATCCTTCTCTTCTACTGTGTCAGCTGCATCTTTCAGCTTGGCATCATCAGCAAACATACTGAAAGTACACTCAATCCCATCATCTCTGTCATTGATAAAGATGTCCAGGTACATGACACTGGCACTGGTCCAAGTACATGACATCAGTTACGCTTTCTTTGTCCGTTGCATGCTTCTGGGTGTATCATTTGTGCTACAGGAGAGAAACATTCAAGAGCCTTGACACCTTTAAGTACTAATATAGTGCAATGAATAGGGAGTTAATGGTGAAATTATGAAGTGAAAGCTGCCTAACAAGCTAAATCGCATAACAGCAAGAAGTGTGGGCTGGTAGGAGGGACCTGCTGTAGGAAGGAATTGGTAGAATGACTTGAGGACTGATCGCTATCTATTAGATCATAATGTGCAAATTCAGGTAGCAGGATAGGACTGGAGACACTGATCTTAGCACACAGCTGCAGAATAGATTGTAGGGCCAGTGTTTCTGTGTAGCTTTCCACTCATGGTACTGCAGGCCAGGTTGCTGAGAGACAACAATTTACACTAGTTGTTTTGTATCAACTGCCGATGCTCATTCTTGCTGTGCAGTCAAGCTGATTTAGATTTACTTCCTATAAAGCCAAGCCCTACGCTGTAGAGGATTTTGCCTTACTGAATTAAGATGGGCTTCTTGTTTTTAGAATCTCTTGCAGATGATTGTTTAAACAGGAGTGGAGGGGACTCCAAAGCAGCATAGGGAGATTGAGAAGAAACTTGAGAAGTAGGGTTTATTTTTTTTGTGTTTAGAGTTGTTTATACAATCTAGAATGTATATTAAACCTGATTGAACACATCAATTAGCATTTTTATTTGTTTGTGGTTGATAAAGGTAGTAGTCTGTAACAGCATTCTGCTGTCCTTTAAAATTGTTTGTCAAGAGGATGTTATTGAAAACATTAATAGCTGTACAAAATATTCATTGAAATGAACCTGATTAATTTTCTTCCTAGCCTCATTAATTTTTCTGCATTGAACTGCATAGCCATTTGTCTTTATATTCTTGGCCCATCTATGTCACTTAGAATTTTATTGCCTCCTGTAGTTTTCAATCACGTGCAGTAGTGTATATTCTTCTTCCAGTTTGTTGCTGTGTAGGACAAAAGTAACAAATTCTGACCTACTCCTTGTTGTGACATGCTGTTAGTCATATCGATTCTTTCAAACTGTTTTCATTGAAAAGTATTCTCTCTGATTCCTGTGCTGCTCATCTTATCTGCAGAACATGCATTTCAGCTATGAAATAAGAATACAAAAAAATAAAAATCTAGCCCCCTCCCCCCCACAAAAAAAAACCCAAACAAAACGAAACCCATGCAAAACAGACTCAAAGATCAGTATTCTATCAGTGGCCTTCTGCACAATTTTTTAAATTAAAAATCTGTAATGTATTGGTGCTAAATATCCTTACATGTTTTTGTATTGTTTTCTGCATTTAATTTGTTCCTATTTTCCATGCTTTGAGGTAATAATGTGTGATTTTATGACTTTATGTAAAGTTTAACTTCCCCAGCATTACTGCTTTAGTTGCATATTTCAATTTCAAGGTAATAATTTATCATTTCTCATTTTAACTAGGTGATACTAAGTTTTTGAAACAGTTTCAGAAAGGATTTTGTGTAGTTTGTCTCTGGAAAAGTTATTTCTCCTTTTCTCAGGATATGTGATTGACGTTGCATTACATAACTATTGACATACAAAAATCATATTCCTAATCTGAAAAGTTTCATGTTTTTTGTTACTGATAATTCTTTTAATTATTAATGATCCCTCTGATAGCATTATTAATACTATCCTTAACTTATATCTGTCCTGTTGTGCTCTGCTATCTTGGTTACACTGGAAAACTTCCTGCAGTTTTCATTTTTCTTTTTTCTTCACTTTTTTTTTCCACTACTTTACACCTGAAAAAAGTGTTGGTTTCTTTTACTTTTGCTGTCTCTTTTCATATGTTGAAAATCTCAGTTCGTACACCCCTTTCTACACTTAAATACACTTTTACTGTCCTTAATTACTTTCAGTTTCTGTCTGCATTATTTTTAAGGTTATTGTGTTGAAAAGCTTGATGGAAATTAACAGCTATTTTTGGGCCACAGTGATTTAACTGAAAAAGAGCCTTTTGGCTATTTTTCATTCATGATATTTTTGTAAATAGTTTAATTTCATATTTTTCATCCATTATATGTTCTCAAAGTTTACTTGACTGGTATTTGGATTGCATTGAAATAAATCAAGACTTTATGACTGAATATAGTATGTAGAGAAATTCAGTATGTCGATTTATAATCTCTGTTTTAAGTGACAAACACTACATAAAAGCCATTAAAAGTGAAACACTATTTCAACATCCTAGTTTTTGGTTATTTTCCTTCTTCACCTTATTAATTATTAATTAATCTTTCTTATGTTTTATTGCAGATAGTGACAACTCAGTATATTGCTTTATTTAAGTGTTTTTAGTATTTTTTCAGAGTGGATGAAAGTGTGTTCAAACAGTGTTTGAACAGTGAAGGTGTGGTAGTTTGTTATGATATTATTTTTTACTTCCCCATGTTTCTTCTTTCTGTAATGTCTGTGATTTCAGATCTAAGTTTTATGTTTATATTTAAATATGTAAATTACATGTTGTAAATATATATTTATATGCATATGTAAACCTGAGTTCTATATATAATTTATATAAAATTATATAAATAATTAAATATAAATAATTTTGAATATATAAATACAATATTTATATATAAATATAGAAGAGATGTCTCTGTGCACTGGAGTTGGACTAGGTGACCTTTAAAGGTCCCTTCCAACTCAAATGGTTTTGTGATTGCAAGAAGAAGTTGGTCTCTCTCCTGTTTATAATCTCCCTTTGAGTACTGGTAGGGCACAGTGAGATCTCCCCAGGGCCTTCTGTTCTTCAGACCGATCAACCAGAGCTCCCTCAACCTTCTTTGTAAGAGGGATGCTGCAGCCCTTTGAGCTTTGTGGCCCTGCTCTGAACACACTCCAACAGCTCCACATGCTTGTGCTGAGGGCCAAAGTCCTGGAACCCATGTGGGGCCTCACAAGGGCTGGTAGAGGGGGACAATCACCTACTTTGTCCTGCTGGTCTCAGTACTCAAAGTGAGGCTGCACCAGTGCTAAATGTAGTGGCAGAGTAATCTCTTTTGTAGTGGTCCAGTCTAGCTAGGAAAGAGTGAAGAACATCATCATTTTTGCTTCAGAATAGATGTAGGCGGTTAGAGAAGCAGAACATGTCTGCCTTGTAACCTCCAAAACTGAGCTAGTCATAAGTTTATTCACTTGATTGATCTGAAAACATCAATAATTATCTGCATCAGCCTCATTTTTCGTACATATGGTTGTAAAATTTTTGGTGCACTGTCATTTAAATAGCTCTTTATTTTATGAAAGGCTTTACAGGTATAATTTCTTTTTCTCTAATGGTAAGACAATGGTTTGTGTAAATTTATGTTTTGTTCGACCAGGGATCAGAGTACGTGGTAATATAAAAGCAGAAATACATTTTTCGATATCCAGTCTGACTGCAATCTAATGGAAACTCTACAGTATTAGTTTTCATATTTAGCAGTGCTTGAATGTTCAGCATCAGATATCAGTTGTCTGGTATTACATAGCTTACAATTCAAATTGCTTTAATCTGTGTTCAGTCTCAAGGGAGATTACTACTGAATTGCATGATGATATATAGTTCTGGTGTTCTTTCTGGGTTGTATTAAACATCTATGTTTTGATTATATTTAACCTGATGGAAATTCGTCAACCAAGAGATAATTCCTGGAAGCGAATGGACAAAAATTGTAGTTGGAATCAACACCTTGTTTGGGCAGAAAAATTTAGACTTGCATAGTTGTTGTGGTTTTTTGTTTTTAAACAAGTTGTTATTTTGGGGTTGAGCAAAGTTTCCTGTTCAATATACCACCTATTGCTGAATAAAGTTTTTATTGGAGGAAAAAACAACAACCAAACAATGAAATAAAACCACTCAAAAGACAAGAAGATTGAACAACTGCTGATCCCATTGACAAACAAGGATCTTCTCCTTTTTATAGTTCTGGAAAATGAGTCAGTATCCTAAATCTTTGCTTCTCACTGCCCTTCTTTGTCAGCTTTCACATTTGGTATGACTTAGTATAAATATGATACATCATTGACTTTATAGAAGGGCACTAATACCTAGTTTCTGGACTTTGTTCAGGAAATAACTGCAAATAGAGGAGCTCTTACTTGAGTTTTATTAATTGCAGCAGCACAGCATGAAGAGTAAAACTGGTTCTCTATTGTGCTGAAGCCCATGGAGAACTTTCTAGATTAAAACCATTAATCTGAACACCACTCAACAATAAATGCATTTTTAACATAATCGTTTGAACTACCATGTTATACTCATCTTTTCGGCAAGATTAAGAGTTGTTTACTAACTCTCCTTCCAAATAGATTTGAATATAGTGCATTACAGTGAAGACATAGCAATCTGATTGCATCACTTGAAGATTGTCATTAAAATACCATCCAGAAATTATCATCCAACTTCCTGTTGTACACACAAAACTTATTCTGGAAGTTACCTTTATTTGATTGTGAAAAAAAATCATGAGAACAGGATATTCTACTACAAATTGCAAATGCCATTTAATTAAGTGTATCTTGCCTGTCAGATAAGGTTTTAGCAGACCATATAACCCTCACTGGATATGCCGGAGCATATGATAAGCAGTGCCATTTAGAGAGACTTTTTTTTTTGTTTTTCTTAGTTGGGCTATCTCCCTTTCTTACCTGGTTGTGTCATGAAAGGTGTAGTTACGCAGAAGCTATGTGAAACCTATGTTATTGTGTTAAAGGGAAGAAGTTCAGCATTTCAGTTGGTAGAGGTGCTCTGAGGGAGCAGTCTTGCCTGCTTCCCCTGCCATTGTTCAAATGGTGTATTGGGGAGGAAATCACTAGGATTGTCACTAATAAGGCAACCTTACGGATAATGATATCATGTATTAGAAATGGCCTCACACTTCTTTTTACAATAATGGAAAACTACTCTTGTGATGTAATGAATGTTCACAGTCAGTTGAGGAAAACTTGTGTTGATTGGTGATAAAAAGTCTTACAGGAATTTGTTGCAATAGAGATGGGAAATAAGGGAAAAGCTTGTAAGCACTTTCCTGAATGTTTAAACAGTTTGTAGCTCCTACTGCTGTAATTTTGATTCTTTACTTCAGTGATTCTGCTGCAAGTCTTATGTTCAGGGTGGGCATAGGCAAGGTTCTTTGACAGCTGGATGCAGGTGCTTGATTAGAGCTGGCATTTCAGATGACAGTGAAAGGATTTCTTATTGTATATATGCGGTTTTTCGCTTTATGTGAACTGTGAGCTAAGTTTAATTTCTTCAGCTCCCTCACTGTTTGGTCACAAACTGAAATTCAGCCTTATTTCCTGTCTCCACTAATCCATGAAACATTTAGGAGGAATGCATTGCTATCCCAGTCGTCTTCTCACTTTGAGCTGATAATCACACATTAGTTCTTCTCAAAAGTTGGAAGTGCTGAAATGCCAGACACCTGAAAGTTGTGTGGAGTTCATTACCTGAAATGTAAACTGTTTTGCGTGACTAAATCAATTCTTTCATCTCATTCAAGAGTGTAGCTCTAGCCCATTAGACGTACTTCAGGTGAGATTCTTTGCCTAGGAAGGATCCTCTTTATTCTGTAGTCCATCAGAAGCTTTCTTCTTTAGCCAAAGATACTGAGGGGAATGACTGAGAGAAAGGAGATATAAACATTTATTCTGGAGATATATAACTTTAATTTTTTTTTTCTTTTTTTTTTAAGTGGGAGAAACTCTCTTGTGGTTAAGTGTATGAATTCTGTGACTCAGTATTTACGCTCTAGTTTATTGAGTTTATCTCTTAGTGGGTTTGGTACTCTTCCATTTGCCTTTGTTTTCCTAATCTTCTGTTCACTTGCTTTCTCTTAAATTCTAACACAAACCTCATCTTCTGCTTCTCCAACTCTCTACAAAAAGTACCTGGCAAATTCTACTTTCCAGCTTACTTCTAGCAAAGGTCCTAAAAAGGGTCTTAGCATGTATTTAGAACATTTGCTTGGACTTTATTTTCTGGTTTCTGCATGCATTCAGAATAACGCTTTGTTCCATTGAGAAGATTAAGGGCAGTGTTTGCCTGAAAAAAATTTAATGAAGCTCCTAACAGAGCTATTATTCATTTTGGAAACCAGTTGCTGTGGTTGCCATAGTAATAACAAGCCCTTTATTAAAGCTTTTTTTTCTATATGTTCTTCCTGCATTATAACATGCAGTTGGGGGAGCTGCAGTTCCATGAATCTGTGATCTTGAAAGAATTTTCCAGCTTTGTATAGTTAAATTATCCAAGGAATTCACGTTATAGGAACATAAAACATGTAAATCTAGTTTATCATATCTATTGTGGAATTGTTCATGCAGGCCATCACTTCATGTAGCCGATTACAGTAACCTCAGTGAAATAACAGCTGTATCAAAAATGAATAATGCATATAGAGAAATTTTGAACTTCTTTAATATCCCATGATTTATTTTATTTATTTATTTGTAACTGAATAGAATGATGAACATGTAGTTCCAAGAGAAATGCTTGCAGACTTTTTTATTTCCCCATGTGTTTGTTAGTTGTGATGAGTAGTAGCTACAGTAATAGCTCTTGGGGTTATAAAGCTTGTAAAAGGTGTGGGTTTTTTTTGTATAATGGCCTGTGAAGTATTTATGGAATATGAAGAATCTTTATGTAAGTTACACTAAAAACATAGTGTCATAAGATTTCCTTTAGAATAATTGCTCTAAACATTTTCTTCTTCATAGTGAATGTGTGCTTGAAGGTATTGTACTACCAGATAAAAACATTTTTTTCTGAAATGAAATGAATTATGCCAATTTGAGACATTTATGTTATTATCCCTTCATAATAAGACATCCAAACCCAACAGTGTTTCTGCAAATTAAATGCTGCCTCATAAGCAGAAGTGACAATTGGCTAGTGGTAGCAAATGGAGAGATTTTTTTGGTGTAAAATCTGTGGGGATTTATAAATATATTGATTGGTACAGGATTACTTAAAATGATGGGGTCAACTCAAAGACAGAGCACTAATGGGGCTTCATGGTGTTGCTTCAGAAAGCATTCTGGCAATCTGAGGCAGGGTTTTTATAAAGAGTTTTACAAATACTGCTCTATCTAATTTCAACCCTGAATCAGTAGGTTAAACTTGTTTCTGTACTTGCGCCTTTAGCACATGGTCATGTCCGTGGTGAGAATTCTTTTGCAACTGTTCATTTTGGAGATAATTTAAAATAAGTTACTTTAATGTTCTGGAATTTTGAGAAAATGTTAATTTTATTGAAGTAAAGATATTTTGCAGTGCTATTTTAATTGAAAATATATGCCTGATTTGTAGGTGGCATTAAAGCTCTGTGAAGAAATCCTGTGCTAGGGAGCATGTTTTCAGCTCATAACTGTGACAACTAATTCCCTGGCAAGTCTGTATGGGAAAGGAATTAGTATAATGACAATAAATTAAAATTATGCTTTGAATAGGAATAATCTAACATTTCAACCAATGACAAATAATTTAATGCTTAATTAGATATTAAATAGAGAACAAGTTTCTGACATAAGTACATTTCCTTGGTACTCTCTAAGTGTTGGTTGAGGATGGATTTCTTCTAATACCTTGGTTTGAAGGGTTGCTAACTGTGAGGTATACATGCACAGCCATACAGGCTTTTTACAAGACATGAATCTCCAAGTTTCAATGCTGCACCCTCACATCTGCGCTTCTATACTGCTGCACTCGACAACAAAAAATAGCCATTAAAGAAAAGCTGAAGTTATACTGTTGCTTTTTGGAATTTGTTTGATCAGGGAAAGCTTGCGTGTTAACATTAAGCTAGTATTTATTAATTTTATTCTATTTACTGTATATAATTTCCCTTCCTTTGGGTATTGTTTACCCTTTATCCATACAGTTACCTTTTATTCTTTTAAAATACTATTGAAATACTCTCTGGTATTGGTCTAAACATAATTACATTCCAGTCATAGTTTTGGAATGTGCTGCAAAATCTTAATTTTAAAAAGCATTTTGCTGATGTGCTGTTACTGAGAAAACCAAGACCTGATGACATTTGTTTCTGAGCAGAATTGTTTCTCTAAGTTATGGGGAGGTTAATTTCTTGGTGAAGTCAGACTGGCCATGTGGAAGGGTGAGAATGTTGAGATGTGAAGCCATAAATGAATATTGAAAGCTAAGTCGAGATAGATGTACTTGCTAAAGTTAAGTCCTTTGGTATTAATATGGGTTGGTGTTCTAGTAATGCTAAAATGAGGAGAAAAAAAAACACTGAAATATCAAGGACTATCTGCAAGAATGAAATAGCTGGAGTATTTTCGTAGGCCTGCTGTTCCAGCTGTGCCATCTGACTTTGTCTTTCAGTTTGCCTGTTTCTTCTTAACATGTTATTTTTGGTGTCTTTGCATTAGCTGGAATTCATTCTTGTTATTTTTGCACCATTCATTGATGTTCATCCTTCTCTTTTGTGAAGCTTTTGGAATAAAGTCATATTTGGGGGGAGAGAGTAACATTTTTCAGGAAAGGAATGAAAAGAAAATTTTAGTAGATGGTTTGGGGGGGGGAAACAGCTTCACCGTGGAGAAAGCTGACACGTGAGAAAAGCAGTGCTTCACTTTTCCAGCCTTTCTGTATGTTTGCTTCCAGATACGTGCTATCTGTAGTATAAGCAACTATGAGCTCTCCAGTATTTTTGAAGCTGTGAGATGTGTCCCAGGTACTGAGCTTCTGTGGTTGTCAGGAGCCACGTAGCTCTGGTGACAGTGCTCAAGGCTAGACACTTGAGCACGCACAGATGAATGTTTCTTGTGTCAGGAGGAATTCAGGTATGGGATGTCATGGGAGCTAATATCTTGACTTTAATTGTGTCAAGACTGTTTATAAGAACCTGTTTTATAACAGTGCTTTTCTAATTTCTTGTTTGGAACATGAGAACATGTTCTTTTCAAATGTCTAAACAAATGTTTTTTTTTCTTTGTATAATACCTTCTTGGATTTATTTTCCTTGAGTTGAGCTTCTGACTTATTTCTGTGTTTCTTTTGTGTTCTTGACAAATTAATTTCTAACAGTTTGCTCCCTTGAGCATGCTGTGTGTAACGTATTGGCCAGTATGGAACTTGTTTATTTAAAAAAAAAAAAAATGTTTTATCATTTATTCCATTTGGAAAATTCAACCTCAGATGGATTTTCTGTTTCAAGGTACTATGGAATATGAATGTACTTAGCACTGCTTGATGGGAAAGTCTTCAATAGGAGACAAGGGAGGAAAAGGGAAGAACCAAGTGTTTAAAAGAAAAGCTAATGCAAACCGGATCAAAATATTGTGGGAAAGTTGCAGCTTGCAGACTGTAACTTAGTATTTTAGTTTTGAGATAAAAACATAATAATCATAATGATTTCATACTTGTTCCTAGCTTGTTTTTTAATGGAGACTCGTAGATCTCAAGTTGAGCATGAATGCGGGTACTTCAATTACATGTTATCATTTGAAATTACAAAATGATCTGATGGGAAATTTTTAAGAATAAAGCACATCTTATGCTTGTGTTTGAAATAAAACATGCATGCAATTCATGCATTTTAACAGTATTATTAGAACCTAGCTTCACTGCCAGTTTTTCATGTACATATAGAATGATATTTTGTATATATGCTTTGGTTTGTTCTTACTTGTCTTGTTACCAGAGGCATGTTTATTGTATGCTGCAGTAATCATGTTAAGACTGAGTGGCTTTAGAGCATCTTTTTTTTTTTTTCCCTCTTGCTTTTTTTGGGAAGGACAGGACTTTCCTGTTTTTCTTTTTTTTTTCTCCTCCTGTTTGGATGGTGTTGAGCCTTTATGGGAAAGCATAATGTGAATTGATGCTTTAACAATTGCAATGCGCAGGAGTCAGACTGTATGCTTTTTGGGTAATAAGCATGAAAGCTTGCTGCTACACCTGATAAGAATTCATGCATAACCTCTTACAGTTGTAATATGTGCTATTTGTCAGTTGGAGAATGCTTGTTGAGCTCACTGTAATGAAAAATTACAACTGGAATTTTATACAGTGTTGGAATAACCTGCGATTCTGGAATTTCAGAAGATTGTGAAATAGAACAGCAGCATTTTGTACAAAAATGGGTTTATTACATACCAAGGGCTAATGGTGTATGATGAAACTAACTTAAATCTCTATTGTGCAATCATCTGTCTAACAGATTCCGTACTGAAAGCAATTACCATACCACTTACGAAAGCAAAAGCAGAACAAAAGCCTTTAGAAGAATTCAGAAGGATCTTGTATGACATGACAACAAAGTAAAGATTATTAGTTTTAATAAAATAAAGATTATTAAATGCAAGAAGACAGCCTCCAAAAACATGAATTTCTGTGTCAAATATGGAAAGTAGAACAGAGTATCAGTCCTGTCACTGCATGGAAACACTGCTACAAAAGTTTGGTAGAAACACCTTGCAGAATATTTAAAAGATAGCAGTTGATTGTTTTCCCAAATATGTCTGGAGAAGGAACATTCCCAAGCATTTTGTAGGCCCAGCAGACAATCCAAGTGTAAAAAGAGCACCCTGAGAGGAGAATACTGTGGCAGAGGGCCATATACAGTTATGTTCAGCATGGAACGATGTGAGGAGCTTTTTGCTCCCAAATCCTACACTATTCCAAGGATTTGTTTCAAATAAGTGTTGTGCTGTAAACCAGAAGCATGCAGCCCTCCCTGTATGTTTTCTCCCACTTCGAGAAAGAGCAAGACCTTTGAAAATCAGTATCATAAGGTACACATGTTATTGTTTGGAATGATAAGATGATTAAAGCTCTTCTTACTTGAAGGAAATCTACATTCATTGCAGAACAGTGTCAGGAACAAAACTGATTTCTCTTAAAACTTGTTGAAATATAACACTGTTTTTCCTTTCTCTTTAATGTTGAATGTTTCTCTTGAATGTTATTTCAGTGAGGACTGCCAGCATTTATTTTTTTTTTATTTTAGAAGCAGAGCTTTCATTTGAAATTGTGCTATAATTTAAACTCTTAAAACTGTCCTTGCTTGGTCCTGAACATACAAGGAAAGCTCTGCTGTATCATGGAATTTCTATTTATAATCTTACTTGAATAAGCAATATTTCAATTTGTTTGCATGGTTCCAATCTTCGGTCTTAAATGAGTTACCTAACAGTATGTGGTATCTTTGTCCGGGATGATTTGTCACTGATTTCATATGCTCTGCATTATCTGATTCTGACAGTAGTCTTACCTTTTTTTCTTGCTTTTGCTTGTGTTTTTTTATTTTCATAAATTTTTTTTTTACTTATGAGCTTGGATTGTTTTTAGAGATTGGTACCCATGTTTGTGCATTAGATTTCTATTGGAATAGAGTTGAGGGAGGAGAAAAAAATTGTAATGTGAAGGATTAGAGAGTTTGATGCAAGAGTGAGAATGAGAAATTGCGTAAAAAGAATAAAAAGAGTTTCTCAGTTGCAGCCTACTTTCTATTTACTGTATGTATTATGCTTATTACATATTTGTAAGTAGTGTGTTGTTGTATCAGTAGCTAAAACTTGAGGCTTAGGAAAATGATTTTGTGAAAATGCTGTAAATTAATGCACAGGATCTGTTTCCTTTCGGTCAGCCTACCAGTAACACAAATCATTTACAAATGGTGAAACAAATTTATTCATGTATACTCACATGGACTACTGGTGTGGTGTGATGAACCATTGGAGACCACCTGCTTTTGAAGACCTAAGGCCCTTATTATTAAACCAAGAGTGGAGCTTATTATCATGTTCCAGGGTGCAGAAGAAATGCACGTGTGATTTTTAGATGTTGGGTTTAGTTAAGGCAGATTTTCTCTTTTTATTCATAAAATGTACAAGATACCATACTTCTCATATTGTCTATATTTGCCTACCTTGCCTCTGCTTGCTCTGATTGATTTCTGCTCTTTTGGCTTTCAGAAGAAAATGACTGGCAGCACTGTTAATTATGGTTTAGTTCTTAATGGCTCAGGGATTTACTTTATACAAAAGCCTGGACAGAATAGAAACTTGTTGCGGATGTGTTGAATGTTTGTCTGCAGTCCCAAGCTGCTGACTGTGCCTGGGTCTGAGACTGAGCTAGTTCACTAGGACATGGAGAACTGCTGGATGTGATGTGAGAAACTGCTGAACAGAACAACCGCTGTGTGAGCGAATGACAGAAATTATAAGTAGCACCACATGGGGATGGTCCTTCATGAATAATTTAGGGAGAATTACATGAGAAATGTCCGAACAGTGCCATTACATGGAGGGGAACGGTGAGATGCTTTGCTGGTTCTGTAACGCTGTCCTTTCCTATGCTTGGGTGACCACTGCAGAAATACCAAACTTAGGAATGGTGTAGTCAAAGTGGGACTACTAGGAGATGAAGTAATTGGTATGGTACGTTTATTTAAGAGAAGACTGGGTTAGAGAAAGGTGAAGTAGAAGGACACTGATATGAAGTAATAGAAAAAGGATTAAGGTAAGCGATCATATGACTGGGTGTTCTCAGGGAGTACCTATTGGCCATCTTGTGCTTGATCATGGACAGTAAAACCAAACCTGTTAAGATCATACCACGTGAGTCAAACTCGCTTTGGCTGCCAGGAAAACTTAGTGTGGCATTTCTTGGCTGGTAAGTGAACATTTAGATGGGTGCATTGAGAATCCTGGAATCACTGTGTAATCACTGTAATCACTGTTCCAGGCCTGCTGTGGCACTCTTGACTCCCCTGAGGGAGAGAGGCCTTCCAAGGAGGTCTGACAAATTGGAGGATTGGGTATTCGCCAACTGCATGAGGTTTAAGAAGAGCAAGAACCTGATTCTGAACCTGAAACAGGGCAACCTGAGATATGTGTACAAGCTGGAGGATGAGAGGCTGGAGAGCAGCCCTGCAGAAAGAGGGTTGAGGGTTCTGGTTGATGACAAATTAAGGGTAAGCAGTGTGCTGTGGCAGCCCAAAGGGCCAACTGTACCCTAGGGTGCACCAGGCCCAGTACTGCCACTGGGCGAGGACATGGCTTGACCTGCTCCGCTCTGCGGCCTCACCTCCAGCACTGGGTGCAGTGTGGATGCCACAACAGAGAGAGCGTCCTAAGAAGGGTTATGGAGATGATGAAGGATCTAAGGGCAAGGTGTGTGAGGAGCGGCTGAGGCCCTGGGTTTGCTGAGCGCAGAGCAGAGGAGCTGAGCGGAGGCCTCATGGCGGCTGCAGCTCCTCACAGGGAGCG
>JANHGO010004565.1:0-24723 GCA_024606505.1 Aquila spilogaster | reverse complement strand
TTCCCTCTGGGTGGAGAATGGGAACGCAAAGTCCTCTGGGGTATGGAGTTCTCTTCTGAGAGCCAGGTACCCGGAAAATTCGGCAGCCCACGGAACTGGAGCATTAACTCTTTAACTCCCAATGCACTACATGATGTTATGATGTGGATTACCGATAATAAAAATCATAAAACCATGACACATCAAGACAGAAATGAACCAAAGGAAAGTTTATGAATGTAAAATAGTTCAGAAAAAAAACAAAGAAACAATGCAGAAAAGCAGGTGTTTGAGAAACGTGCACAGTAAGAACCAGTTATCACTAACAGAAAACAGTATGTTCAAGTCAGCAGATATGAAGAAGTCTATAGACTAAACAATAAATATCTCTGTCTAAGATATGCACTGAAGACAGACACCACACTGAGATACTGTTTCGTATGATATCCACATATTCATGAATGGAAGAAGCCAGTGAATCAATTACAAAGAATAGTCTAGGAAATTTAAACACAGCAGGAGGTTCAAAATAAATTTGGAAGACTGAACTGAAACAGCAGGAGACAATAAGGATACCTGATAACCGAAGCAGAAAACAGTCCCAAACAATAAAATTTAAGTAAAGCTTATAAAAATTGTAATAAAACATATGTAAACAGTTATTTATTAAATCTATGAAGAATTAGAAAAGGATAAAAGGAGAAAAACAAAACCACCAACAGCAAATGGAAATGTTAGCATTAAAATCCCAGCCATCAGGGAAGGATAACGTATAGGAATTCCTTTTACATAGGAATTGCAAATAGAAATTATATCTAAAGGCTTTCCAGCTTAAAGTAAAATAAAATAAAATAAAATAAAATAAAATAAAATAAAATAAAATAAAATAAAATAAAAACTATATATTTGTAATAGCTATTGAGGAAATAAAAAGAATCTTTAAATATTTTTTTAGTTTCAAAGAATTCTTAAAAATATTATTAATACATTTAATTCTATTAAAGGTAGTGAAAATAAGCTGATATGAATTTACATAGGTAAAAAGAGTGTGTTATAACAGACTCATTTATATTTACTTGTCTAAATATCTATTATATCTAGATGAAAAACTTGCCCCCTCTGTCATCTCTATGATTGTATAGTGAACACATTCAGTAATGCATTCCTGAAAAGTAAATCAGGAAAAAAAGAGAAATAGCGTAACTGAATCATAAAAGATATGTTTGGTATACTGTTTGTATCTTGCCCTCTACACATAAAACATATATATTTCACCAAAGCTCATAAAAATTTTATACCTGCTGTCTCTTCCTAAAACTGTATATTGAAAAATGTGGATGTTTTCATAAATCTTTAATTGGTGTTTGGACTGCACAGACTACCTACTTAAATATAGTATATTCTTCTATTTATAATTCAATTATTTTCAGTTTGGTTTTGGACACACAGCAAAAATGAAGCATTTGGAGTGTGATTTTATAATGAATGCTGTTTTCCTCCCTCGGAAAATCTTTACATGGTCTCTTTTCCCTCATCAGAGGGGAATCGGGACAATGTGTGATGAGATTTAAAATCAAGATGTGAATAAATAGGACTTAAGCTGTAGTAACTTTAAAGGTCCTGCAAATTCCAAGCAGACTCTGAATAATTCCATCTCAACAGTGTTTCCACTCTTCTAAGTTTCTGTAATATTATACTCTTGTACTGTTACAGGGATAGGGAACAAATATAGGGAATAGATGTTTTCACTGTAATTACAGAGTGTTACAGAGTATGCTGAATTTGAAGCAACCCACAAGGATCATTGAGTCCAAATCCTGCTTCCACAAAGAACCACTCAAAATTCAAATCATATTTCTGAGGGTGTTGTCCAAACACTTACTGAATTCTAGCAGGCCTGCTGCCATGACCTCTGCTGTTGGGAGCCTGTTCCAGAGCCCAGCAACCTTCTTAAGAACTTTTTCGTAATGCCTAAACGGACCCTTCTCTGATGCAGCTCCATATCATTCCCTCTGGTCCTATTTCTGATCAACAGAGAGTTCAGCACCCACCCCTCTGCTCCTCCTAGTGTGGAATCTGTGGCCTGCCTCATGGTCATTCCAATGAGGTCACCACTCAGTTTGAGTACAAAATGCTTAGATTATTATTGTTCTTATTATTTCATTCTTCTCTCTCCCATCCACGCTCTTTCTCTCTCTGTTGCCGCTTGCAGCTACACCGTGTGCCCCACGCCGGAACGCGATCGCCTGGGGGCTAGTGAATATACCACGCTAGGACCATAGCAGCACTAGTACCAATGTGGACAATGCTACAAATGGTGTTTATTGGAATGTGTCATCTGCTTATATAGTCTACCCACTTCGTCTACACCCCCTATACCAGCATCAGCCTACACATCACACTACAAGGGAGGGTCCTGTCACGTCACATCCCGGTGCCCCGATGCATGCCTAATACAACATTTCCCCCTCCCCTTTCTTGATAAAGCCTTGCCCCGTTACAGCGCGACCGCAAGTATACCACCCTTATACCCACTATATCCCTTATACTATCATCAAAATGTTACCTAAAGCCTATTACCTACCACCTAAACATATATCATTACTCTTAACCTATCACAATCTATTACGTAGCTTATGATATTCCACGCGCTGATCAAATAGCTTTTCTACCGTTCTTTGCAAGCATTGCTGTAAGCATCCTACGAAGCAGGGCACACATAACAGTGTACACACAAAGACTAAGAGAATTAGACCTAAACCTTTAAGTATCTGCACAAGCCATGGTCCGATCCCACCGAACAGGTTCCGTAACCAGTCGCCGAGAGGGTCAACGCCAATCTTGATTCGCTGAGTGTGATCCTTCATCCATTCCAACTTTTTGTGAATGGACTTGCTGTGGTCACTGAGATTGAAGCAGCACATCCCCTCCATGTCCTGACATCCATGTCCTTGTGCTAACAGCAAGTCTATAGCCGCTCGATTCTGAAGCACAGCATGGTGTAAACTATTCATATCTTCTAACATAGCATCTAAAACAAGCGAAGTTACATTTGACTGCTTAACTACCCAACAAGCAAGGTTTTCAATCTGGCAAAGAGCATGAGCCGCTGCCACCCCAGGGGTAAAGAAAGAAGCAAATATCCTGGCAGTAATACTCCATAATTTAACCTGGTCATTACAAGAATCATCAAGGGCATGTATTGACCGTTTCGTCTGCTGGGATTTAGCCGTGGCAGTTATATCAAGCCATTCTTGGTGACGAGGAGCAAATACGCTAAGAGTTCCCAAATACCATGGACCACCCATGGGGTTAGCTGGTATTCCACCCCATGCCCGATCTCCACAAATCAAGAAGATACCAGGAGGGAGTCCTTTTGCCGTGTTATCATTGGTCAATTGCTCCACCTTGTTCAAGGATATATTTTCACAATGCAGACCATGTGCATTAGCCCAAGGTTTACCAGCGCACTAAGGTCCTACAAAATCAAATACTTTAGCATTAATCGGAAATACAGAAGTCCATGACCCCTGAAAATAAGGATTTATTCATTGAAGCTATGAGAGTCCCGGAGACCATATTTAAAGGCATACTTGTCATAGTCAGTTCCTGGGCCAAACATCAAGCACGCAAGTTGACTGCTGCTTTCATTACTTACTGCTCGGGAACCCAATAAATCTAACTCTTGAGGATCCCAGGGTAAAGTCTTATTAAGCCTGGAAATTAGGCATGCACTACGCATAGCAACATCTCGTTTGCTCTGGCAATCTACATAGTTGTGAGCATAAGTAGCAAAAGCAACAAAGAATAATCTGGCCAGCCAACTAGGCAGGTATGGAAAGGTTCTGTCGCAGATTGCAAACTGAGACAAAAATCCATCTGGCCTGTCTTGTTGGCCCATGTCACCCATACATTTTGTGATTGCTGCAGGAGATTAATCCCATCTCCCGGGTCTACCGATGTCAGGTAGAGTAAAGGCAAGCGCGTTTATAGCATGGTCCTAGTGTGCTTGAAGCAGACACCGCAGCAGCCACTGTGCTTTGTATCGCTGCTGCTAATCCCTCATTCGTCAGAGGTGTATCCCTCTGTTTGTCCAAAATATATTTGATAATTTCCCCCAGTGTGTTTATTTGGGGTGCAGTCCGCAACAAATCTTTGACATCGGACTGACATTGTTGTCTCAGACAATCCATAATTACTAGGCCACTATTTATTGCTTGAGCAATGCCTGTTGCAGATATTATGAATGAAAGCGAAAGCATTATATACTTAGCAGGCATCCCTTCTTCTGTCAGAGCAGATTTAACCTTCTTATCTCTTCGACATAAATCAACCTTTCCTGCCCTCTCACTTTCCTCTTCAGGCATGACATAAAACTGTTGACTCCGCATTCCTACCCCCTCTCCAACTTCGCCACCTTGCATTAAATTAGTTATATCATGTGGTAAAAGCAGACCCACCGATGTCATAGCTTCCAGGGCATTATGAGTGAGGGGTGAGTTAATCCCCCTCTTCTCCACGCAGTCCAAGAGACGCGTGATACCCTTAGGATCCAGTGGTACCCACTCATGTCTGCCCCCGGTGTTAATTACGACCAGGAACATCTCGATCTCTTTCCCCTCCTCCAGCAGTGTAGCCCTTATCTCTCCCCAGTCCATCAAATTACTCCTCCCCTGTTCACACCTCCATTCGCTCCAGGATGAGCCCACCCCTTTACTTTCCAGCCCCCATTCAGCCTTCAATCCTTCCGCCTCATCTAAAACTGTAGCCGGAGGAGCTGACCTTCGCACTCCTGTGTTATCTACACTAGCTCCTGTGTACTGCAAAATGTTATCGTTACAGGCTCTAAGTTCCTTGGATATGTTGTTCGACAAGAGGCATCTGAGTAGGGCGGTGGTGATTTAGGGCCAGCGCCATCTTTGTGTCGTTCATCTTTTTCAAGCGCGGTTGATGTCGCAGAGTCAGGAGAAGGGTCAGGAGAAGACAGTGACAGTCTCGCCTCCACAGTGCATCTGCAAATGATAAAGCCTCTCTCCTCCCCAACCCCCTCCCGTGCCGTCCCTGATTCTGAGCTCGCCAAGCCCCCTGTTTCGGCACCCCCTGGGGTAGCCACCCCTGGGGTGGCCAGCCCAAGCAACCCCCGGGCTGCCGCCTGTACTCCCCTCCTCTTTAGCAGTTTTCAGGGCTTTCAAAATCAAACCCCACATCTTAAGTTCTGCACCAGACTGTGCAAGCATTGTACACTGTGCAAACAGCAAAGTGATATCATCCCACTTATTGGAATTAGAAAGGTCAGTAGGGCTAAGAACCACCCCCTCCCGCTCCAACCGGGAAAGTACTGCAGCAACCTCTCTTGGTTGTAGGTTGATTTTTCTTTTTTCTTTTTCCTTTTTTTTTTCCTATTTTGTGTTTTTTGTTGTTGTTGTTGTTTGTTTGTTTGTTTGTTTTCAATGCAGATTTGTAGTTTTATCTGGAGATAATTAAGCAGTTTGAAAAGTTAGAAAATTTATATCTTAGATTTCTGTGTCTACTACTTAAATATTTTTTAAAATTCAATGCAGTAAATCTATGAAGTTTAAAAAGACAAAGATATTTCATCATGTTCTACAGAAATATGTATAAATATTTCAAGTGGAGTCCAACTTGACCTAGATTATAAGCAATCAAGAGAAGGAAAATCAAAGTCAAGTCATGAGTAATTTCTGATGTGTTTGGATACATTTGGTCAGGTACAGTACTGAGATTTATTTATTTATTAAAAAAAAAAGAACATTGTGTTTCCACAGAGTGACACAAATTCAATTTAATTTTATTTTCAGCAGTGTTTATCAACAGGACGAGGAGTAATGGACACAAAATGGGACACAGGAGGTTCCATACAAATATGAGGGAAAACTTCATTACTTTTAGAATGACAGAGCAGTGGAATAAGCTGCCCAGAGAGGGTGCAGAGTTGTCTTCTCTGGAAATATTCAAGACCGTTCTGGACGCTTTCCTGAGTAACTCTCTCTGGGGAACTTGTTTTAGCAGGACTAGGTGATCTCCAGAGGTTCCTTCTAACCTCTATGGTTCTATGATTCTGTGATGCTTAAAATTCTTTTATCTGAAAGCTTATTATCATCTTAATTTTACACTATTTTGGGGAGTTTCTAATTTTTAGATCAAATCCACATCATAATCCATAAATAGAAGGCTGTTGAATAACTAAAAAATGGTAATAATCATTTGTAATTTTTAGATATTTTGCACGTGTCTCATTTTTTTTTTTTTTTGCACAGAAGTTCTTTCATTGTCTGTTATCACTAGAACCAGTACAAAGAAACTCTAAAATGACAGAGTTACTGCAGTTTAAAACAAGGAATTGCAATTCAAGCCACTAAGAGAAAAGGAGTTCCACCCTAAGAAATAAATGTGAAAGAGATCTGAGTGAGATCATGCTTATAGAGTTAGAGAAGGTCAATATTACAGTGAGTCTAGAAACTCACTGTGTATCAACCTTACAGTTTTGAAAAATGAGGGAGTAAGAGGGAAATGTTGACTTTTCAACCTCACCAAAGCAAGTATCAGAACAGTGATGAGAGCATCGATTACCTAATTTACAACATTCTGCTCTAGCCATTAAGCTGTTTAAGAACATTATTTCAACTAATGGAAAACTATTAACTTTTCAACATGTCATTTAATATTAGAATAGCTGACTGCTAGAGAGCAATTGAGTTCCTACAGCATATTTTTTATGGCTCTTAATTAAGGATATGCCCTCAAATAAACTTATAGAACCTATGTCTCTCCTGCTTTAAGTTCCTTAGGTCACAGATTCTTAAAGTGCTAATATATATCTCTGCTAGTTGATACTGCCCCCTGACTCCTTAAGTGAAATTTTCCTCCCAGGTGACTATATTGTCTTTTTTGTTACTTCTACATTAAGTGGCATCCTGTAACTTTGCACATTATCATTGCAAATTCATTGACCTTCACAGTGGTGAAATGTATAGGATTTCCAATGATCAAACATACTACTATATAAATTGCATTTCCATATAAAGATCTGAATGGTGGTATGTAGAATAATATTAAATAAATAAATAAAATTTACACATCTTTTCAATAATCACACTTTTAAAGTATTACTTTAAAATGTCTTATCAGAGATTTGCGTCTCTGTCCCCTTCTGAAATAAATAAAGTATCTAAATTAAGTTTTTTTCCTGGAATAATTATATAATGAATAGTATATGTGAATACACAAAACTGTGGTTTCCAAAGAAGAATTTGCTATCACTAGTTTTTCTGTTGTCATTGTTCTATTAATGAATCTAATTTATCTCAGAGTTAGAAATTTGTTGATAATAATTAAGTAAAACAGCACTGTAGGAAAACTGGAGATGGATTTAAGAATTCAGTATTCAGTAGATACTTTAAAGAAATATATGTATTTAATACATAATCAAGGTTTTAAACTATAAATTTTACAAAAAAAAAATAAAAGGGAGAGGGAGAAGGAGAGGGAGAGGGAGAGGGAGAGGGAGAGGGAGAGGGATGTATAAGTAGATCATTGGAGAATAGGTTCTTTCTATTAACATCTTAGACCCAAGTAACTTTCATGCTATCATTAATTATGTCAATTTTATGCAGTTTAGGTTCTGACAGTAAATGTGATTAAAATATTTCCTCTTACTGTAATAAAATCCTCTAAGATTCAGAAGAAAAAAGTAGAGTAACATTTCCATAGGTGGGATGCAGCACTCTGTTGGGAATTTCATTTGATGCTTCATGACTTAGTGTTCCCAGATTCTAAAGAATTGTAATTTTATCCATACTAACTCATTTTCCCTTATAGCATTAGGTCCAGTAAACAATATTTTCAGTTATATTTTCATCTTACTGGGATCATAACAAACTAGCACCTCTGTACAAAATACATGCCAGAAGAATAGTATATGATTAACTTCATGGACAAGTATAAAATCAAAAATATTGTAATGTGGTCATCCTCAGGAAAAATGTCAGGAAGAAGTGGGAATTTTGTGTACCTCTTTCTTACATATAAGTATGTTTTTGATGGACAATGGAGAGTTTATAACAGAATGGAATGGGAGATCGTTTAGAGAGTTAACACTGTGAACTAAGGAATTACAAATACAGGGGAGACATTGGTACTCAGTTACAAATTGCCTTTTCCTGCTCTAGTGTTGTAGGACCATATATTGTTCTGACAGTTGATTTAGATTGATAACATTAGAGTGTGTGGAGGAGGGTGGGAGTAGGGGGACAGTACTGCCTTGGCAGCAAATGTAGAAAAAGGCAGCCAGGCAATTCTTTGTCTCAGCAACATTGTCTCCTAGTGGATACTGTTATCTGACGCATTTTTTGGCCTTGTTATGTAGAAGCCATAGAGGAACAGTCTTGAATAACTGATCTTGTAGTAGTGGCAGGAGAGCAACTTGGTACATTTTCCTTTTTCTTAATCCTTTAAGTCAGTCTAGTTTTAAAGATAATCTTTCCTCATATGTTTACATCTGTCATCATTCTGTATACATCAAGTAAAATCCTCTTCTAGTCAAATTAATGATAAATCTCCTGTTCATATTAATCAGTTATAGAACTTTTCCTGCTATAATGGGATACCTAATATTTCTTCCATGTAATCGATATTTTTCAAAGTATTAAGAGTGCAGTGCAACATCTAAGAATACTAAGAATTTTAATAAGAAATAATCTAATTTATATTTCAAAGGCTATGTCTAATTACATATTTTCACAGTTGCAAATATAGAAATTGAAAGAAAATCTTTACTTTGACTCTTTAAACAGTCAAAAGCATGAAAATACTTCTTTGCCTGTTTTCACTTCCTCTTTTGCATGCTTCTAAGCATGGTATATGAGAGAAAATAAAAAAACCTTCAACTCAGAAAGAAAAAATAAAAAAAAAAACAAAACTTTTTTTGACACAAACTGAGAAAAAATGATCATACTTACATTCACGTTGACGCAGCATGAGAAAAACGATCCCATTGCATGAAATATGAGAACAATATAGAAGTATGAAGCAATTAATTCTATATAGGAGAATGGCAATGTATCTATCATATTTGGACTCAGCTGGTAAAACAAATTTCTCGTTTCAATGAATTTACAGAAAGATCTGGTCTTCAAGTTATAAAACAGATTAAAAGCACAGTTGTTCTTGTAATGACATTAGAGAGTCATTCTTATCATTCCTTTCAATGGAATATTTGTCGGAGAAAGCCTATTGAGAATTTGCTTACTTGCATAAAACTTAAATACTACAGGCTCCAGATTTTAAAACAAACAAACAAACATACAAAAAAAACAAATGAGCAAACAAAAAACCTGCTTCTTTTATAACTGCCTTTTTGACTCATGCAAGTATACTGGAAGTTTCCTAATTTTCTTCTGATAAATACATGTAACATGAGCCTTTATGTGCATCAGTGCTTAAATTAAGAAAGAGTATTCTCCTTTATTTCCAACTAACTAAAAGTGCATTAGAAATATCTTTCTCCAGTTATTTTTTTCTCCAATCAGAAATCTCTTCTACACATTTTTCCTTGTTGCATTTTGAGAGGTTCCAGCTGGAGCACTAAATGGCATTCCTGCCCTCCAGAATAATGAGCTGATCCACCAGTTTGGTGCCATTAGATATCTCAATGACAATAAACAGTATCTTCTCTTTCAAATCATTCACAATGCTATTAAACAGGATGTGAAGGACATAAAATGTAGTACATTTTATATATCCACATGATATATATGCATTATATGCATGCATCACACACACATGTGCTATGTATATGCAAGGTCACCCATTTACTTGACAAAGGGAAGCCAGATGATGCTGTCTTCTAGGGTTTCAATAAAGCTTTCAATACTGTTTCTCACAGTATCATTCTGCACAAAATGTCCAGCATACAGATAGACAAAAACATAATGCAATGAGTGAGCAACTGACTTACACGTTGGGTCCAAAAAGTTGCAGGAAATGAGGTTACATCTGTCTGGCATCCTGTCACTAATGGGATTCCCCAGGGCTCCATTGTAGGACCAGTTCTCTTTGATGTTTTCATAGATGACTTGGAGGTAGGTCTAGAAGGTATTTTGAGCAAGTTTATTGATGATACTAATTTGGGAGGAGCTGTTGACACCATCAAGAATGGAAAGGCTTTGCAGAGAGATCTAGACAAATTTGAGAGCCGAGCAACCACCCACCTCAATTAGTTTAAGAAGAGTAGGTGCTGAATTCTGCACCTGGGAAGGTGCAACCCTGGCTATATATACAGACTGGGAGAAGAGATGCTGTAGAGCAGTCGCACAGAAAGAAGTCTAAGGGGTGAACAGTGTGCCCAGGTAACCAGGAAGGCCAGTCTAGGGTGCATCAAATATGGCATTGCTAGCCAGTTTAGGAACAATATTATCCCAGACTACACGGCGCTGGTGTGGCCTCACCTTGAGTGCTGTGTGGCAGCGTAGAACAAAAAGAATATAAAACTGTTAGATTATCCAAAGGAGAGGTATGAAGATTGTGAAGAGTCTAGGGGGAAAGACATATGAGGAGCAGCTGAAGTTTCTTGGTATGTTGAGCCTAGAGAAGAGAAGACTGAAGGGAGATCTCATTGCAGCCTCTGACTTCCTCACTAGGGGCAGGGGAAAGGGACAGCGCTGATCTCTGCTCTCTGATGGCAGTGATAGAACCTGAGGGAATAGCATGGGGTTGCAACAGGGAAAGTTCTGGTTGGATATCAGAAGAAGGTTTTTCAACAAGAGGGTGTTTGGGCACTGGAACATGACCCCCAGGGCAGTTGTCATAGCACTGAGCTTGCCAGAATTCAAGAATGTTTCAACAAAGCTCTCAGACGCATAGTCTGATTTTTGGGTTGTCCTGTGTAGAACCAGGAGTTGAACTCATTGATCTCATGGGTACCTTCCAACTCAGAATTTTTAATAACTATGATTTATATAAACCATCTATAAAATAAAATATATTCACATCAATTGAAAACTGTAAAAAAAAGGCTATATGCTGCTTTTGTTTTTATTAACTTGCCTGAACTGTATTTCTTTCATCAAAACTTGCCATGGTTAGTGCTCTGATAGGTAAAGTTTCTAGTTTCACTTTCATTAACATGAAAAATTCCCAAAGGTATGCAGTTGGTTTAATTTGCTTTGCATATTTCTGTTTCTTTCTCCAACTGCCTCGTTGAATTCAGTTAAATATAGTAATGTAAACTTACATGATATCTAAAAAAAAATCAATTACATTTCCTAGCAGATTAATTAAAATCAGTTTTCTATGAGTAATACAATAGAAGGGAGGTCTATATATTGATTTCACTGATAGTATTTTCTTCATCACTGAAACCTAATTGAAAATACTGTAGCATCTCAAAAACTATAGCATCTATCTGTATCTCCATATCTTTGTATCTATATCATCTGTATCGCCTACGTCTTATGTATCATTTATATCTATATATTTTTCATTATTTTCAAAGTTTATGCAGTTGAAGTATGTTTTATTTTGCATTATACCTTTAGACCAAAAACACTAACAATAGTATCTACAGTATAAATATAGGGAAAAAACGTTTTGGGTACAAAAGACAAGTATGACTTTATAAATCTACTCTTTTTACATCAGTCCATTCAGCTATGTACTATTTATTCATGTTCAGCTACTCAATCACATTTTCTTATACACTTAGCCAAGGAGAAAATGAATAATTAAAGAGAAGTATAAACTTTGGCAGCAGTTCAGGATTAGATGCAGTTACCAAAAGCTCTTAAGACTGGTGATATTTTGAAGTAGAAGGGGGTCAGAAAAAGGAGGAAAGGGTGATGTTGTTTTTCTTCCCCTGGTATCACAACTTGACAGGGTGAAGTTAAATAGATAAATAACTAAATAAATGAACAAATTAAAAATATATAATAATAATAATAAGATAAAATTATGCTGGGAAAAATAAAAAAAGGAAAACGGAAGAGAAGAAAAAGGAATACACATTTGAATGAGAGTACTTTGGAAAGAGGACCCCTTCCTCTTAGAATACTTTTTCCAGAATGAAGCACCATTTTAAAGTACATTAGTAGAAACTACACAGGAAATAGATAGATGAGCAACTATCGTGAAACTATGCTTTCTCAAGATAAGAAAGTATGAGGATTTCTAGGCAATGTTTAGTCACAGAAACTCACATTCATCACTGTCCAGTTCTTCATACTTGAAAGATCTGACATTTAATAGTGAAATATATGTCACAGATTCATAGAATTTTAGGGATTGGAAGGGATCTCTGGAGAACATGTTTTTCAAATCCCCTGCTAAAGAAGGTTCCCTAGGTTTACATGTATATATGTTTATATATATATATATACACACAGCTGAGAGATCAAGATATTCACAGTTTCCTTTGAATTTCTCAGCATAAGTTCTCATTAAGATAGAAGAACCTGATATGTAGCATGATTTTTAGATCTCGGCTCAGAAACCAGAAATTGCAACTGTATTAGTGAAAAACTAAAAACAACAATAAAAAATACTTCAAAATAATCCCGAATGCTTTTGATTTCGTAGTGTCTTTATCCAGACGTTAATAGTCCCTGCACTCCTGTCACTTCAGAATTTTGGTGCCAATAAATCTTTTTTAGAGTAAGTGCAATTTAAATTTCAGAAAAAAAAAAAAAAGTTCCTGTGAGTCAATTTCTAATTAACAAAACCCCTCAGTGAAAACAGTACATCCTTCTGAAAGAAGTTTTGACAAATTTGAAAATGTTATTTCAGAGAACCACAGAATTTGAGGTTGGAAGGGAATTACTGAGATCAGATAGTCCAATCTCCCTGCCAAAGCAAGGTCACCTATAATAGCCACCCAGTTCTGTGTTCAGTTGTTCTTTCAGCGTCTCCACAGATGGAGGCTCCATAACCTCAAGGCAATGTCCTTCAATGCTTGATCACTCTCAAAGTAAAAGAGTATTGTACTAAGGTGGAATTTCTTTTTCTTTAATTTGTGCTCATTGTTTCTTTTCCTGTCAATGTGCACTACTGAGAAGAATCTATTAATTTTTTCTTTAATACACTTCATACACTCCACTGCTTGCACAGGTACTTTTAGGACATGGTTCATCTGACATGCGAATAGACATGAGATGAATCACTGAAGGGAGTTTGGGTTACCTCAGATTTACACATCATGTAAACAGCTTTATTTGGTTAAATAAATCTCATCTGTATGGCATGCTGAGTTTTGTTTCATTTACCATTGGGATCATTTTAGATTACAGTAGCTGTTTAAACAGTTGAAATGCATTGGCTTAATGGGCACTTCGGGGAAAATACTGGAAGTAGATAAATGTTAACATGAAGACCTAAGCTAGGGAGCAGAGTAGAAAATGGAGAGAGGGAGAGGAGAAGCAGAAATGCATTAGGAAGAGAATATTAGCAAGAAGATAAAAGTGTTCAACATTCTGTCTGCAATTCATTGTCATACACTTTCTGGAAGGAGCAGCAAGTATTGATATGGGAAAAGAACAAAACACTGAAGAATATTACGTAAGTTTCAGGATTTCTAGGACTGAATAATATGTCAGGCCACCATAATGCAACATTTTATTTTAAAGCAGATGACTTAAAATGGTAAGAAGACCTCTTTTGGGTCAGGACAAACCCGCATCTTTCAGATGTCATCAAAACCCTGCAGTTATACTGTTATGCAGTTAAATCTTTACTGTGTTACTTGTTTCCTCCAAAATACAGTCAAGTTCTTAATCAAATAAGTTGAACTTCACGAGTTTACAGAGAGAATGTGATGATTAATACATTAACTTCTCGATGGACCTGAAATTTTTAGCTAAAATCACTTCAGATTTCTATGCGCCTGCACATTCTTGTGGTGCAAAGAATAATTTCAGGGATAAATGAAAAATAAGCAATTCTTAATGATACCAACTGACTCAATCATGTAAACTTCCACAGGACCTTTACAGTAAGCATGCTGATAGCGTTCACATCCATTTTAGGTTTAATGATGTTCCGTGGAAGCAGAAATTGCTTCAATATTTTGCCCTAGTGTGTACTTTGCCTCCAACTCCAACTTGTCAGTGCTGGGTACACCTAGCTTCTCAGGAAATGTGCATAATCCAGCTTTCTGCCTTTATAGATAGTCCTTCTCACATGACTTCCAGAAAAAGATTCAAGAATTGAGTAGCCATAAGCCAGATAAAAATGTAGGAAGTGGCAGCATCTATTTGTAAGCAAAGGAGATGATAAATATTGCTTATATACACTAGAAGACTTGAACTAATCCTGACAGAACTGTATTCTGTCTTACTGGATATCTCTTTCTTCTGCCATTTGACCAATATGGAATAACAGTGAGAAACACAACCATACTTGAAAAAACAATGACCTCTCTGTGGGTCCATCTAAGGCCAATTAATTACCTCTAATATTAGACATGCAATAGTTAATAATCCAAAATGAAGTGAATCATCTTAGACCTTCTTTGTACCCTGTGGTGAGAAAGATGTACCTTTGTAAATTGGTTCTTTTAAGGGAAGTTAAGAGTGGGACTGCCTCCTCTGGTATCCCAAACTCAGGACAGTTCCCACACAAGTGCTGCAGCCTGGTGCCTGATTCTCTGAGGACTCTGTCTGGGTCACTTTCCCATTAGCAGGTTCAGCCTGTAGCGAGGCTGAGTGCGTATTCTGGAGACTCTCAGAAACCAGGACATTAACACAGATTGCACTCCACAGGCCTCACACATCACAGTAACACAGGCAGCTCAGTCCTCTCCTCCCACCCAGATGAAAGAGACAGCAGGTTCCTGATGCAGACATACTCACATCTCCAGGTTCACCAGCACATGTACTCATGGGTGCCCAGGCATCAGCACAGCCCCTCTGCCTGCCTGGCACCCTGCCTGAATCCTGGTCCCTCTCAGTCACCCTACACGTCCCCTACTGACTGGCTGCTCCAGTCTGAGGTTTGCCAGCGATTGCACATGCACAACCCATGCACACCCAGTTTGGAGCAGACATGGACGGTGCCCTAGAAACCAGCACCAGACAGTGTACATTGCAGAGACTAAGTGTAGCCACAGGTGAAATATCTGTGTATGTGGAAATAAATCACGGACAGCTGCTGTAATCAGGTTGGAGTGTTAGTACCATGGCCTGTGATGGCAGCTACTGGAGCCAGGGGAGACTCAGCATCAGCTCCTGGAGTGGGTGGGGGTCTTTATTCCCCAGCCCCCAGAGCAGTGTGCATCTCCAAACCAGCTGCTGAGGAATAAGGTGAGTGAAGTGAGTGAAAGCTCTGCACCAGCAGCTGGAGCAGGGTCTCCAGTCACAGATAGGGGATATACAGAGAGGTTAATATGAAGATATAAAAAGACAGAGTAGGCTGTGGTGATCCAGTGCAGGGCTCACCCAGGCAAACAAATTGACCAGCCCCAGAAGTTTTACATGCTTCTTCCTCCTTCTATAGCCATTTCTGTCCCTCAGGCCTAGTTGTTGCCAATTCCCCCTTCCCCAGCAAATTGTCTCATCAGCTGGCACAGTCTCACCCTCCCGCAACATCCTGAGCTTTCAGATTTGTGTCATTATCTGTTGTAAAGCCCTGGTGTTCCTTCTGGTTCTTGAGATCTCCTCAAATAATATGTCTGATCAGGCTCATTTCTCATTATGATCTTTGTGAACACGAATTGGCCAGGTTTTATGACTCTATGTGTTTGTCTTCCTACTTTTACTTTTTCCCCCAACTAAATAAACATTTTCACTCTGCACGTATGGCATCACTTAGTGCCACCAACCAGGTTTATTCCTATCATTTATCCGTAATGTATGTTTTTGAATTGTAGAATCACAGAATCACCAAGGCTGGAAAAGAACTCATGATCATCTAGTCCAACTGTCCACCTACCATCAGTATTTCCCCACTAAACCATGTCCCTCAGTACAATGTCTGAACATTTCTTGAACATTTCTAGGGATGGTGACTCCACCACTTCCCTGGGCAGCCTGTTCCTGTGCCTAACCACTCTTTCAGAGAAGAATTTTTTCCTAATATCCATCCTGTACTCTTAAAGAAACACTCACCTTCCACATACCATTACAGATTTATTTAAGACATTTTTCATAGGATATAATAAATTAAACCTTAACCTCATACATTCTTTCATAAGTGTCTGAAGTAATGTGAGTTCTGTGTAGCAAGTAATGAACATGAAATGTGCTGCAAACCACCCCCAAGTCAGTAGAATCAATGATATAAGGAGCACTGCCTAGTATGTTATAGAACTGTCCTGGTATTGAGAACGCAAACAACATAACGAATGAGGGAGCTGAAACACTGGAACCCTATGTAGTTAGCTCTCTCTCCCTCTCCCTTCACTTTAGACTACACCAAATAAATTTCTCCAGGACAAGTATATTATAGGTGGGGCTACCTGTAAATAGTGTGAGTATGTGCTGTATTAGGCAATGCAGGCGGGGGCTCGGGTGTGACGAGATAGGACCTCCCCTGCTTGGTGATAGATGGATAACGTAAGTGTAAGAGGGTGTAGACGAAGGTGAAAGCACATAAAAGGGGCTGCCGCAAAGCAATAAACGCCATTTTGCCACTTACCATATTGGTGTCATGTAAAGTGCGCAATTTGGCCGGCACAGCCAGAAGACAGCAATCGTTAGCGAGGCAACAAGTATGAGCCACTCTGTGTTACTTGGTCTTGAAGGCAGGAATTGGTCTCTGTCTCTACATCATTTAGTTCAGGAGATTTAAATACCATGTCCAGTTAAATAGTGTTCTTTGTTAGGCTGAAACTGCTTGTAAGAAGTGAAAAGTCGGGCATGGAGAAGGCTAGTGCAGTTGAAAATAGTAAAAGATGGCATAGATAAAAAAAGAGGAAAGAGTTTTTGTGGTAAGGGCAGGATAATGAGAAATTTCCAGAGTCAGGACTATTCTGAGATGTCAAAACCACTCCTGAAATAATTATGTTAAGACTCAAGATGCCTGTACCTCTTATCTTGGGCTTTCCTATAAAAAAGGAAGAGATGATACTGTAAAGTGCTTACTATTCAAGAAAATCTGAATGTGATCTTATTGATAGAAGAGCTCTATGGGAGATAACTTTCTCCAGTTTCTGCACTTCACTCTCACTGTGACAGTGCATAAGTGTTGTGCTTATCATTTTAACTGAAAAGCAATCTCACTATCTGTTACTAATGATGTGAAACATTGAGCTGTCTGCCAGCTGGAGTATGATGCTGAAAAATAATAATAAAAAAAAAAAGGTTAAGAGATGCTGAAAGACAGATAATTATTTATGAATTATCAGATGCAGGAAATAAGTAAAAACTTTAGTACTTTAAATGAAATGAAGCAATGGCAGGGATGATGACTGCGTGATCTGTAGACCATTGTGTATAAATTTTGCATGAAATACATTAAATTAAATTAAAATCCATTAAATTAAATTTAGATTAATCTCACTTGACCTATGATCTTTATATGGTAAATATTTTAATTTGTGGTTATTATTCTAAATTGTCATTATAGACGAATGAGCACCTTTTGGAAATAAATAATTCAATCTCCTTTAGAAAATGTTCAATAAAAGGTAAATTTCTGCCTAAGTTTAAATAATCTTTATTTCTTTCCCTTGATAATAAAGGGACATGAGTACAACTGGTTTAGGTGTAAACATGTGAGTAATAACCTGCTTGGATATTTGCGTTTGGGAAAGAAATATAAAAAAGGTGGAAAACCAAATAATTTAAACAAACTAAACGAACAAACAAACAAAAATCCAGAACAACAAACATGTAAGGAGATGTTTCTAGAGAATTTATATTTCATGAAAGCTCATTCTGCATTCAAATATTCAACATTTCTGAAAAATCATAAGCTGTTACAGTACTTCTATGAGTATCAAGGTATTTTTAGTATTTTCCTACAACACAGCATAGGAGAACTGTTGTGTCACAGTCTGAACTAATGGCTGAGCATCTGGTGAAGGGGTCATCTGGCCCAGGAAGCACAGGTGCAAAAAAA
The DNA here is from genome assembly GCA_024606505.1 of Aquila spilogaster. Lineage (NCBI taxonomy): Eukaryota > Metazoa > Chordata > Aves > Accipitriformes > Accipitridae > Aquila > Aquila spilogaster. Next base: position 6,678 of record JANHGO010004565.1, on the reverse strand, counting down.
TTTACCTGTTCTTCCCACATGACTGGAAGGAGTGGACCCCGGGTCTGTCCCCCTGGTCTCACTTAAGGGCTACCATGCAAAGGTAGAACGTCTCCTGGATGGAGGTCACCTCCTGAGAAGAAGTGTTCTAGAGCCAGAGATCCTCATCACCGGTTGGGTGAGTCAACTTTTTCTTATGTATGTTTATTGGTACTCCTAATGATACTTTGTCTGGTATTGCAAATAACTTGTCAGAAGGTGTGTTTCCTTTGGGAAATTATGGAAAACTTAATTAAATGCTGAGTAGTTTCAGCAGCATGGAGAAGAGTGGAAAAACACCTGAGGGGAAAGTTAAGTTTTTGCATATTACTGAATGACCTCTAAAAAGCAAGGTGTAGTTCACTTCACAAAGATTATCAGGTTATGGTTTTGCAAGGATATGGTTTCACATTACTATGATAGTCTTGCTATAATTGCTAGGATCATCTCTACAGAGAAAACATGTAATGAGTGATCTAACTAAACAAGTACTTACAAAGTTAAAATTTACATATTCTGAAAGAAAAGTAGCTTTGTGGATTGAGTATCTTTCGTTAGTTAGACAGATGAAACATCCCTTTTAAAGCCTGAAAAGAAGCCAAAGACTTCGCTTGTACTTTACCCTTTTTTTTTTTTTTTTTGCATGTCCTATGATTTATGCCAAAAGGAATATACAATAGGTAGCACTTAACTGGAATTGCTCAGTTTCTTTTTTCCAAAGATGGATTGCATTAAGACTAATCACAGATATTTTGTAATGTGATCAGTATCACCTTCTGTATCATTTTCAAGGTCTGTATGCACTAAGTTTTTTTTTGCCAAGTTTCTTTCTTTTTTTAAAAAAATCTATTTAAGATCACACTTTGGAAACTTTTATTTTTCTTTTTTCCAATTTCGATGACTTAGAGGAGTATAAATCAAATGTCTCTTTATAGCGGTTCCAGGATTGGTAAGCAAGAGTTAAAAACAACAACAAAAAAAGCTGTGTTCAGGCATGATCAAGACACACTTTATGTCTGAATGAATGAGACAAAAGGACGGAATCTGCATATATAATTTATAAAAATACAGAATAAATCTTTTTCCATCTTCTACTAACTGAGTGGTATTTGACTACTGCATGCTGTTACCTAGAGGGGAAGGTTATTCTTCAACTGCTATATACCTTAATTATGGCTTAAAAAGCAAATGATCACTTGGTAACTGGCTACAGGTTGATATTTCCTTTTATCCCTTGTCTTGCATCTGTTGCCTCTTTTCCAGCTAGGTATTTTGGTGTTAATTACAAGACTTTAAGCTTGTTGACTCAGCTATTTTATTTTTTTTTTAACTCTAAATTATGCCTACATATGTAAATCATTTGTTTTGAATTGGGCTATGAGATATTATGGGAAACCCTGATGAAAGCTTTCCTAATGTTAACGTAAGTGGTATCCACTCTTAGAGTTGCAGATAATTACTGCCAAATACAGTTATTTCGTCAAAGAGGGTGTTTTCAGTTTGGTGATCTTTTGGTACTCCATAACAGGATAGACAACACTTACAACTGAAAGATCTTACCTCTAATGATTAACAAGCTCTTCTAGGTACCTTTTACACAGCAATCTACAAGCAAGATCTCTAAAGAAGATAAAATTCCTCCAGTTATCCAGGTTATAATACTGTTTTTTTTTTTCCTGCTGATTTCTCTTAAACTCTACCATCCCATGGCAACAAATATGGCCTCTTAAGTTCCCAAACTTTATTAATGACTATCTATGCCTCACATAAACTACAGATGTAAGAAATATCTATTAGATATCCAGATCAGAAATAATTTCCTTAATGTTTCAGAAATGTATTCTACACAAAAGTCAGCCTGTACTAATATATAATGCAATCAGGAGATGGAGGTGGAGAGAAGAAGGCAGATTTAAGTATTAACAGAAGTCAAGCATTGCATATTAACTTCCAATTTAGATGTCTGTACATGAAAATTGTCTATCCTAAACAATGCTGAAAACGATAGGCAAAAGTATATTTTGGACATGTTGAACATTCTTCATTCTTTATCGAATTACAGTTTTTAAAAAAATGTGTATTTATATCACAAAACAGCTGTAGTCCACTTATTCAAATCTTTGAATAATATGTATCACATATTGGAAATGGGACTAATAATAATAATTTGACTTTTTATCTACTGGTTGTGGTATAGACTGTCTTAAGATTTTAGGTTTTGCAGGCCAAAATGCAACCACAAACGAAAATCATGGATTCCTGTCCTAGAATGTAAAGTTTCTCTTGGAAAAACTGTAGTTTTCAAATATCAGCAATTAGGAGCTATTCAACATTGAATATTAATCTCTTGATAAGTTTATAATTAAAACAAACAAACAAAAAAAAGCAAACAACCAAGCAAAGGGGAGGAAAAAAAAAAAAAAAACAATGAAAACATAAATCAATAACATTATCAAGCAATACATTTGGGGAAAAAAAAAATGGAAAGCCTGATTTTTATTTGGGGAAAAAAAAAAAAAGAAAAAGCAAATGATAAAATTCTCAGTGTGTGAATGCAGAAGGGATATTTTGAAGAGTGATTCTTTAGTATGATGTGAAATAAAAAGTAAGGAATCATTATGAGAAAATTGGGACTCTTGAGTTTCTACGGTTATTTGGCAAATGAGACTTGCAAGGTCCTTAATCATTTTCCATAGAAAAGATGAGTCTTACATGCTTAATATAAAATCATTATTCTCAAGCTTTCTATTGTATCAAAATTCAGTATGGCTGAAAGATATTTCCCATCTGTACAAGCCTTTGTTTTGCTTTTTTTTAATGCTATTTGAACATATAAGCAATATATATCTTAGAATCTAGTATCACTGAGTTAAATTCTATGCCCTAGGTTCAGCATTTTTAATCTGTAACTAAGTTAATTTAAAATATGAAAAGTGCATCAGCTGATTACAGAGTTGACTTCTTTAATTTTTACAATTAAAGCTGTCATCTGGCTGAAAGGATAATGATTTTACTTCATTATGCTGAATACTGGGGGAATTCTTCAGCTAGAAAATGTATTATCTGTTACAAAGAGTTATGCAGTCTTCAGTTTATCTTTCTTCTTGAAAGTTTTTGTAATTATAATGATTCTGATTAATGGAACAAATCAAGAAAGTATCTAAGTAGTATGTTTCTCTAAATGGACCGTTCTGACATTGGAAATAATTATAATTACATTATATCCAACCTTAATGATCTTAACTCTGCAACATATTCACCTCAGCAAAGTAAAATTTTTTTGACAGTGTATATGGTACATCTGAAATTGTCTCAATTCATATTAAAAGTAAATCAAACTTTGTAAAGCATGAATAGATATTAAATATGGGGGGAAAAAAATTGTACTCACGATCTTTTCATTGCAATTAAAGCATGAGCTTTGCAGCTTATAAACCTACTCTTTGTATTAACATGATAGCAATACAGTGGAAAATTGTCCAGTAAGGCCACTGAACAAGTAGCCTATACGCAATGTGTGCACTATGTAATCAATTGTAAGAGTTTTGCATGGGAAGGTGATTTTTTCTTTTTTTTAAGTAACAATACTTTTTGTAAACTGTTTTCTTGTTTCACTGCATAGTCAAGTGCAAAACTGAGAAAACACCAAGGAATTCAGACATGTTAAAAAATACAGCTTGGCTTTGAAATTCTGTAATTCTCTGCAGGTTTTTTTGGCATGGGATAGCATTTCAGAGTCACTAAATAGCACCTTAAAGTTTCACCTTTGCTTTTAAATATTCTCTACAACTACCTGAAAGGAGGTTGTAGCAGAAATCAGCCTCTTCTCCCAGAAGATGAGTGATAGGACAGGAGGTAACGGCCTCAAGTTGTACTTGGGGAGGTTCTGTTTATATATTGGGAAAAAAAATTCTCAGAATGAGTATTGAGGCAATGGAACAATCTGCCCAAGGAAGTCATCATTCTTGGAAGTGTTCAAGAAAAGAGTAGATTTGGCTTTTAGGAACATGATTTAGTGGACATGATGGTGGTAGGTCAATGGTTAGACTAGATGATCTTAGTGGTCTTTTCCAAACGTAATGATGATATGGAATAAATAATAAAATAATAATAAAGTAATTAGTTTTCGATCTGCTGTGAGACATGAAATAGTTTTCAAGTGATTGAAGCCTGGGTATGTTGCTCTAAAACTAATTTTCCACCTGGAATTCTTAGTCAAGAAAAGTGGAGAAAAAAAATACTCTGTGGGTAACCATGAAATAAAGAGACTGACAAATAGGAGCCGTGGTCATTATACATGATCTTGTATATTGTTTTATTCTGTTCTATAGTGTAGAATACTATGTATACACTCTTAAATCTCAGGTTTGCCTTCAAACTTCAGTGACATTTGTCCTATCTAAAAAATTCAATCACACTGTCTTTTTAAACAGCATGCTCAAAAATTTAATTTCATTGCTTGTGCTCATCTGCAAGAGCTGAATTTACCTTAAACAATGTGTCAGTGAAATTGCTTTACAAAATGTGTGAAGACACTTGTAAATGGAAATTAAAATAATCATACCAGAGGTTTTTTCAAGTCGAATAAGAAACCAAGAGGCACCCAAGATTCTTCAAAGAATAATTAACTAGTGTATAAAATAATAAAAAAAGATTGCATAATTAATATGTTCATACACCCATACTGAAAGATGTGTATTATTTATGTAAATTTCTAAGTCTTTGGAAAATCTAAATATTATTGATATACTTTCACGTGTACTCTGTGAATAGCATCCAATTAAAATAAAAAATAAAAGAATAATAAAACAGGACAAACACCACCAGAAACCAGAAAAAATCCACATCAGTTAAAGGTCAAGTAATAGCTATGTTGATTTCAATATTATCTGATTGTTCTGTCAGAAGATATTAAAATAAATGTGAAATGATTATGTAATAATAGTAATAGCAATATAATTTACTGTTTTGTTTCTCCTTTGGGTGTCATCTAGACAGTCACTGAAGGTTATAGATAGAAACTGAATTTTATGCCTCACTTAAAGAAAATAATTGCATGCTGAAGATACAGCAGTTTGTGGAATCCATTGTATGAATGGACTGATATAAATATATGATGAAAGGAAATGAGCTAATAGTAAAGAATCTTCATCTATGACTTTTTTTCTCACTTTAGTACAAAGACTATCTCAGTAAATAAGCATGTTTATTTTTCTCGTGTTATACGTACATATTTATCTCTAAATTACATGTAATAGGAGCTATACTAGAAATTTCTGCCTTGCTTGTAAGATACTTTTTTGAAATCTCTCTATATTGATTTGATAAATATGCAATCATTACAGACATAATTTCTTTTTTAATTATTCATTTCATTTTTTGAAAACCAAGCAGGTTTGTATAGCTCTTCAAAACATAAACTTGAGAGTTTTTGTTTAGCTTTGACTTCACTGAGGTGTTTTTCCTTCTAAACTTCATCAACAGAATCTTTAGGACCTCCGCAGTGCTATTGTACCTTTTACAGAATACAATTTTACAGATTCCTATTCTTCCTCTCTCTCCTTCCACAAGAAGAAGAAAAAAAATCAAATTGTTTGTTGCTTCTGTCTCCTACACAGTATCAATTTCTGTGTATAGTTGTATTAAAAAATTTCTACTAATCAAATTTAAATTGAATAGAACTGATCTATCAAATAGATTGCTGTAAAAAATTAGCAGACATGGTTTAACTAAGAATTGAGTTTAGACTTGGATATGTATAGCAGAATCATAGGGGTTGAAGTGGACCTCAGGAGATCAAGTCCAACCATCCACACACAGACACCATTACAAATTTATTTATCTGAAGAGTCTTTGGTGAAGTATATATGTGGTTTTTAATGCAAAGCATGTGAAGCAAAAAGGAAGGGAACTGAAATACAACAGCAATGAAGCAATAGAAGAGAAAAAAAAAAGGTAGATTTCAACTTACTAAGTCTCTAAAAGGATTTGTCTTTGAAATTCTATATGATGGAAAATATTTAAATAAATTCATTCAAAATAAACTTTTCTGAAACAAAACTAAAAGCAAAATGAAATTATTAAATAAGATTCAATGTTTAATTTTCACAGTTTCCCGTAACATCCTCATGAATACGCTTAAGTGTGAGATAGTAGGCTGTGAGTTGGATTGAGAACTGACTGGCAGAGCTTGGAATGTTGTGATCAGCAGCATGGAGTCTATTTGAAGGCCTGTATCTAGTGGTGTTCCCCAGATGTTGGTACTGAGTCTAGTCCAAATATTCATGGTCTTCATCAGCGAGCTGGATGAAGAGATGGTGTACCCCCTCAGCAAGTTTACTTTTGATACAAAACTGGGAGGAATCACTGGTGTGCCAGGAAGCTGTGCTGCCATTCACTAAGACCCTGACATGCTGAAGAGTTGGGCAGTGAGGAACGTTATGGAGTTCAACAAGGGCAGGTACAGATTCCTATACCTGGGAAGGATTAACAACATGACCTGCTGGAAAGGAGCTCTGCTGAGGGGGACAGAATCACAGAATCACAGAATTGTAGGGGTTGGAAGGGACCTCTAGTGATCATGTAGTCCAATCCCCCTGCCAAAGCAGGCTCCCTAGACCAGGTTGCACAGGTAGGCGTCCAGGCGGGTCTTGAATATCT
>JANHGO010004564.1:0-24725 GCA_024606505.1 Aquila spilogaster | reverse complement strand
CAAACATACACCTTTACTAGATCAGGTTGCCCAGAGCCCCGTCCAACCTGGTCTTGAATGCCTCCAAGGACGGGGCAACCTTCTCATTGGATTCAGTAAATTAGAAAGAGTCGGATATCCTGTACACATTAACATCGGAATGGCACACACACTCACGGACAGGTACTTCGGGCAACAGCACAAGTCCATGCCTGAAAGGAAACTATCCCCTGCAGTTCTGCGATGACCTTGTTACCCTCTGACAAAAGACAGCAGATGTTAACACCTTGCTTCTCCCTGTCAGAAAAAAAGAAAAAAAGAAAAAAGAAAAAAAAAACCCTAAATCTGTCAGACAGAAAACAGCCCTCCGAAGATCCTATGCAATACTGCTATCCTAGGAGCCAAAGTGCCACTCTGGTGCAGATGGCAAATTCCTGCACTTGCACGAAGTTCACAAGCAGCATTAGCACCCTAATTTTGATTCGGAAAAGATTTTTAATTTAGTTTCCAAAGAACAAAAAAATCTAAGCCAAAATGCACTGCTATAAGCTAACATATATTGGCATTTCTAGCACATATAGACTGCTATTGATAATTTAACCAGCAGGTGCATATTGAACATATGTACATATCTTCTTTTGCATTCTCCTTTTAGGAGAAAAACACTAGAATTAATGACTTTAAGCTTCCTCTGCTAAGAAAAAACACACAAGACAGGTGTGTACGGCAGTGGGTTTGACAGAAAGGGTCCCCAGTTCTGATGCACTGAGAGCTGCCCACACAGGCACCCACCCTCACGTGTCAGCTCCAGCTGGTGCTGATAACAGCCCTTAACTAAACAGTCATCCAAATGCATGCTCACGTTTTTCAGAATTGCTCAAAGTTATACTTCATTTAACATTCCTTCCATTTTGCACATAGGGAGTCTATTTATTTGAAATCTTGTCCTGTGTATTTTTGGGGCTTCACTTTGTGTTTTCTTCATGAAAAATAAGCATCTGAATTCCTCATCATACCAACTAACTGGAGAGAAAATGTTGGATTTCTGCACTACACACGAAATAACAGCTCAGACACTCGAAGCTGAAACGAGGGAAAAGTTCTGGGAGGTTGGTGTGAAGCCATCCTCAGCACAAAGCACCATCACTGCTGCTGTCAGACAAAATGCTTCCTTTCAGAACGGCAGCGTTTGTCATGGAGACAGCAAGACATGCATAAAGGAGGAAAACCAGAGCACAGCCCTTCGAATGCAGCGATTCAGGCCATGAGGCAGAGCAGGGGCTGCAGCAGGACCAGTGGTTGAGGCAGATCCCCGTGTGGCAGACGGCTACTTCATGCCTACCCCAACCACACATGTGATTCACTCACCACTGACTGCCAGTACCCTGCTCTCAGATGAATGAACTAACACATTCTTGTTGATTAACAGACATAAAACCAGCAGCAGTCATACAAAAGACCTGGAGGGTCTGTGATTGTAACTTCTCCACATGCAAGGGACCCAGCACGGAACACACAGCTTGCTTCTTCCTCACTGCAACACCTGGTCTAACAAAAGGTGTCTCCTTGCTCTCAGATTCCATGGCACAGTCACAACAGGCTCTGCTAGCAAGAGATCCCCTGATGCGCGTGGCTCTGCAGCTCACTGCTTCGGTCAGACATACAGACCAAGATCTGCTTTTTCTCTCAGATACAGTTTCCCATTAAACCATGCCCTCCTCTCATCCTTAAGAGAATTGGCCACTGTGCCAATTCAGTTTCTGTTGGCCAAAAGTGAATTTCATTTGCTGATAAGAAGAGCAGATTAAAGGAAAATTAACCATCGATACTTACAGTCAGAGAAGAGATGTCACTGCAAAAGACTGACACTTCATTCCTTCTGTCTTGACATCAAAACATATTCTTACCAGCACACAGAGTCTGACAGGTCCTCTACATTGCATTTTAACTTGCAATTGCAATTTAAATTTCACTCTTTCCATGGCAACAAGGATTTTGTGATAGATCATTTCAATGAAAAATAAACTTTTTTTTCCTCCTAACTACTGTGTTCACTGACATGATCAACTCTAACATACCAGCAAGCGATCCCAAACGACATCCCTGACTATCAAACACCAAAGCAGTCAGTCCCAATCTAAACAAACATGAGGTTATATTGTTAGAAGTACGAAAGCACATGAGAAAGACAGAGCTTCACTTGCTGGCAAGCACACATGCCCACCATTCAGTCTTTATGAATGGCTCACTACAGATGGAGAAAGAATTCAACAATCTGCTTCCACTGTTCTCTTTTTAGCAATATCACGTCATTCGTTGCAGAGTGATATTCCAGGCAACCTAAAGGTCCTCCAGAGAAGAGCTTCTGGCATTGAGCTCTGCGGCTGAACACACAAACACACACCTTACTTCTTGTGCCAAAAGAGATGGCCTTTTTACTCTTAATTCCTTTTTCTCCTCATACCTCTGCACTCCCCACGAAGAACTTTAGCTAAATTTCTCCCAAAGTACTGGGCTCATGGGAAAAACATAAGGCAAAAAATAAAAGCATATTTCTGTAGATAAACCAGCCCTTCCAAAACTGTACTCAGAGGTGTAAATACTTCGCCATGCTGAGAAGCCATGATGTTTAAAGTAATGATCAGATCCCTTAGAGCTAAGGAAACTTCACTAGACGCTGCACTGTCTTCTTCAGATATTTTTTTTAAGTGACCATTACTTTTGAAATAGGTTAATTCAGGCACCTGTTATAAAAACCAGGAGGGAGGAACTAAAAATAAGGCTTATGAGCCCTCTGCTACACTTGACAAGGTCCACAACACTGAAAAAGATGCATTAATGTATCCCTTTAGCTTGCTATTGCACATATAGAAAAATACTAGTAACTGTTACTCACAAAAATCAAGCTCAGCATTGCACCACTTTGCCTTAGATTTGATAAGATTCAAAGCTTCTTTCCCTAACAGTTTTATGCCCATAAAGAACTGTCTTGTAGAACAAGGGAAAATAATTCCCAGATATTTTTGTCCGAGTTGCCAATAATAAACTGAAAATATTTACCCAAGGGATAAAACAGTAAAATAACAGTTAATTTGGCATTGAAAAAAAAATGTTTTGATTTCAATAATCTTGCCTGAAAAATCTCTTCTTTAGGGGGAGACTGCAAATATTTCAGAAGGAACATTCCACATGACAGCTCCTGTGATATAGATTAATGGTTCAAGGTTAGCACTTGGATACCCAAGTATCTGTTATTACACGTGTGAAGCCAAAACAAAGTCTATTTACAGACATACTTAAGAGTGGGATTGGCACTGTTGAGTTCCCACTATTCCTTGAGCAAGAACAATTGAAAATATGCTCACAGCAACACTACCTTTCAGCTACTGGAGACTGGTCCCAGCTCATTCAACATTTCAAATATAAGCAATGCAGGGAAGAAAAAAAACCATAAAAATCAATGTAAAGGAGACAATTCATTATTGTTACCAAATATAATTATACAAATATAACCTGGGACTCCGTAACTCACTAGAACTAAGGGACGACTGCTCATTGAACGAAACAGAATCAGTCTTTTCTGACAGAGGGTACAAAGATGACGAGCCCAGGTCCTGCTGCAGACTGAGCACAATTGCTTGCCAGAATGCTCAGTCTTTTGTATTCCAGAGACTAAATGAGATGTCTGTCAACCTCTCAACACTAGTGGCAAAATCCTGGTCCACATATGCTCTCAGGTAGACAGCATAGTACAGAAATGGTCATTCACAGGTATACAGAAAACACACCGTATGGCTGTAACTCTGCAAGTGACCCTTGGCCTTTGGTTTCTATACTGCAGCTTTAGTCACAAACATGTGAGGATTAACATGGAACAACACTGAATTCTCTATGTGAATACAGAACATTTGCTGCATTGCTGTCTCTCACCCATGGTTTGTGTGTCACCCTTCAAAACTAAAGAGACACAACACCTCCAATATGTGCTGCATTCCCAGCTCTTGTTTGTTTGGCATGCCTAAGTGACACTGGGAACTGACAGCAGGTCTGTAACTGGTATGTTGTGAGAAAATGTGCCCAGCAGCAAGAAAAGAAAAGAGACCTCGCCCTGTGCTTCCTCTGCACCTAGGAGCACACAGGGGCTACAATACCAAGGTAGAAAGAGAAGACACTGCTGCAGAGAGCTCTGCTCACAAAAGTCCTGCAAGAATCTGGTGATAAGACACAAGTGAGGCTGCAGTACACCCTGGTGTAACCATACAAGCATAGGCTTGTACACTGCACAAAACAAACTACATACAAGCCCTTCAAATGCCAAGAACATTTGCTTTTGCTCCAAACCCACAGCGGGTGCAGGAGAAGATCGCTCTATCCCCAGGGGCAGAGCCACATGAGAGTAGCTCCAGGAGATGGCTCTCAACAAGGAAAGGCCAAACAACTGCCACAAGCAATAACAGAGAAGCGATCTTCCAAGTGTCCTAATTATATATGTGTGCGCAGGTGGGAGCTAAAAGGCTTTTAACCTGGAGCTGTGACCCAGAGTGGCCCCGACACAATTACAGGCAGCAGTTCCTGGCTCCTGTGACCGGGGCTGGGCCAGCTGCAGGATCTCCCAGAGGTGGCAGCGACCGACAGTGCCGGTGCATGTGGGGTAAAGGCAGCACATGTTTGTGCATAAGACCTCTTCAATTATGAAGCACTTTAACGAAGAAAAAACAAACCAAACAACATAAAACACTGAACACAAAGCATTCTTACTAAGGTCTGAACATCTATACAATTTTCTAATCACAGCTTTTTTTAAAAAAAAAAAGCAGTTAGAGTCACTTTACATGTAACACAACAGTGTTGGATCCCCCTGTATAACAAGCTGTTCAGTTAACATCCATTTTCACAACACTTGTATGGATTTATTTATTTACAAGCCCCAATCTACTATAAACGCACACTGTGAATCTCCTAAATCCAGCATTTGGCTGAACATTTTTGACTTCCTACAAGATGCAATTTCTAATTACTCAGGTGCAACAACAACGGAAACACACCAACAAAGAAAACAGCCACATGGCCTACAAGGTTGATTATGGTTTATCAGCACTGCTATTGTTTCTTCAGAGGCAAAAACACACTGTAGGTATGCAGCTAACAACAGCTCTCAGCATGCAAGCCTGATAATGTACACATGCATCCCCACACAGGGAACTACTCCTCATTACTGTCACAAACACTGGGAATATTTTGATAAAAATAACCAGAGTTCCACTCATGTTCAGCATTTAAGCACCAGCTTGTTGAACAAGGACTGGTTCAACAAAATTACCACGTTTTTAAGATGTACATGGTTGCATATTAGTTACACTTCAGTAAGTTTATTGCAGGTTTTCACAGAACCATGGATTTCCAAAGGACTCAAATCATAACCTTTAAATGAATTCACAATACTGGCACATTCATACACACACATATATGTATCAGTAGATAAGAGACCTCTCAACCATTTGAGCACTCACCAGTTCCAAACACTGCCGGTGTCCGTATGCAGCAGCGTAATGCACAGTGTTGTACCCCTCTTTGTCTTGGATGGATGGATTGGCATCATTCTGTAGAAGGAACTCCAGACACCTGCAAAAAGTTCATTAGTTTAAATGAGAACTCCCAATATTTAACAGATTAATCCCTCACTGCAAGTAGGAGTGGCACTGCAGACAAGCAGCTGATTTGGTATTTCTAACAGCACTTCAAAGCATTTACAGGTTTCCCTCCTTTTCACCAACTGCTCCCCACATTCAACTTTTTTTTTTTAAAACATAAAATCTCCCCTCACCTTTGAAGATCTTCCTAAAAAACAATGTTAAACCCAACCTTTGCTGCTCCTCTACATTCCAAAACTGCCTTCTATTAAAAGACTCAAAGAAAACTCTGTACCATGATGGAAACAGCCCATTTCAGAAAGCCAGAACTGCTATTATATGCAAATTCTCTGACCACACCCTTGGCTTCCAACCACATACTATGGCAAAATAAAAGTAGGGCTTTACTGAGTTAATTTCCCAGCATATATGTATATAAATATATTCTCTTATTTCCTGGCATTTTTTAAATTATCTTTTCCAAAAGATTCCATATTTTCTTCACAGCTCCTATCACTTTTTCTTATACCACCAGGAAATCATCATTTTGTCATTTTCTTTCTTCAATAACTTGTAATTTTTAGTGACTACAAGCTGTCATACAAAATAGGGTTTTTTTAAAATGAGAAGTAATCTACACGCAGCTATATGAAAATGCTGATCCAAGCAAATACATTGAAGCAGCCATTAGCTAACTTATCTTTGCAACACACATACCCAATGCAAAGTATTAAAATAAAACAGTGCATGTTACTGATGAATTATTAAATTACTGGAGCTGTTTATTTTCCATTAAGGAAGAGCAACAAGCACAGAAGCAGAAATATTAGGGAATATGCACACAGAAGAGAGAGCACAGAGCTTTGTTCTTTAGGTTAGCCCCCATTAAAGCCAAGCATTGTGTCTAGCAAAGCAACAAATGAGCAAAAGCAGGATGTAAGCTGCAGTGCAAAGCAATGGCTTTCTCCAGAAATGAAGTTCAACCTCTTTATTGACACCAAACTTACAATGCAGCTTCTTTTTCCTTCATTTCACTGGTTCTTTCAAGTTCTTCAGCATTTTCATGGGAGTTACCTAAAATATTCTTTCTTCTTAGCATAAATGACAGAAAAATGCAACTTATTTTCAAAATATGAGTGACTTTGATGCAGTGTGCCACCCATCCCCAATCTCCTTTGCATGGAGTTGACCTCTTCCAGCCAAAAGTAAAAAGTTATGTAAGTTTAGTGAGTGTACTACCTGGATCTGCAGCTAATATGCTTTGTAAACAATGGAGACAACAACAGCGTGGAAGTTTATCATCTTCCAAGTCAGTGCCAAAAAAAAAAAAAGGCACCAGAAAATTCTGGTTTCTAGCAGGAACTGTTTAGTCACCAATACTGAATTAGTCTATCTTTGATCTGCTTTAGCTGTGTTGCTGACTCGTCTCTCTTTCTGTGAAATGCCTTGGCAGCACTTTGAGATATCTCAGATTCTCAGATGTCTGGTCAGATTCTCTGGATTCCTCAGAATAGCTTAGCATGTCTTCATACTCCTGCACACCTGGATCATCTTTGGTATCTCTGCTTCCCAGCTGGGTGGATGGCAGCCAGAAGATTGTGATCTGTGAGCTTACGATCATGAGCCTGTGATTACGAATTTCCTTGGACACCAAGGCCAACACAGAACGCATGCTTCCCAATTGCCACATACCATTACAGATCAGTACCTTGGAAGGTTTGAAGGAGGACAGTTTGCTAAATTCAATCCCTACATAATACACATATTCTACACTGGATTCTGCACAATGCAGAACAGTACATTTTTTCCTTATCAGGTTATTTCCCATGTGTATTTTCAAGATTCGACTTTTTTTCTGTGGATGCTTACAGTAAGAGACTGCTCCACAAATCTGGAGTCTGTTTGATGTCCACTGACTCAAAAAGAAATCTTATTTATCAATAAAAAAATCCTAACATTGTAAACCTATAGGCAGTACTCATGTACCATGTTGAAACAAGATGCTCAAACTCAGAAAAGCCATAGGAGCTAACTGCGTACTGAGCAGGTTTTCAAACTTCTCGCATAACAAGTGAAAGCCCTACCCACACTTACTTTCAGCTAACAATAAATTAGTGGGATCCCAGTATAACATTCCCTGAACAGAGTAAGCAATCATCAGGAGAAACAATACATACTAATAAATTTGAATAATCTAATTAATGTAAACACTCATGTTGTTTCCACTGCGGGAAAGGGGTACTTTCTGAAGTACATAAGCAACAGCACTTACCAAATCAGCTGAAACAGTACGACAACCTGGTTGTACAAAGACTACTAGAGAGACTGCTAGAGATCATTAACTGCCCAAATTCAAAGTTAAATGATTTTGAATATTCTTAGGACTAAGATTGTCCAACTTTGAGAGTTTGCCATTGTTCAGCAGAAAAAAAAATAAATACGCTGACCTACAAAATCATGGACTGTAAATAACATTTCATGTAACAAGGTTTGTTCCAAAACATCTCCAACTGGAAAATCTAATGAGAAGACAATATCAGAATCAATTTAGGTTTAGACTCCGAGGGCAAAGAAGGCCAAACATTCCTGCCAGTGCTCGGAGTATGACTAAACTAAGATTTTTTTTTAAATTAAAAGTTACCATTGGAAGCAACTATATCCTAATGTTAGCCAAGAGGTTGTTTACATGTAGGAGCATAACCTATAAAGAGTCAAAAGCTGAAAATACACACTGAATCACAATTCTCAACACCCCAAGTAACATCACACCCTGGCAAGCTTTAATCAGAAACAGCCAGTGGTGAAAGTCTTCATACAATCCTACTCTGCTTGCAATGCCAAGAACAGTCCTCTGAAGATCCTGATGCCTTCTTACCAGCATCATTCAGGTTTTATATTGATAGGGAAGACATTTTTGACATCAGTATTACCACAGCAAATGAAACAAATGACAAAGGAAGCTACTGATATACACACATGGTATCCAAACCTCTGCTACAAGCTTAAGAAGTCTTCCCAAAGTGCTTTAGGGGTAGTATTGTTCTGGAAATAAGCTATATGCTTTATGTTTTGGTTTGGTTTTTGATCCCTCCTTTTAAGCAGACCTCACTATATGAGAAACCAAGGAAATAGTTCCTGAGAGTCTGAAGGAAAGAGACAGATAAGCATGGGATGATTTAAAATAAATACAGGTCCCTAACAGTTTTAAGAGACAACTAACAGAATAATTGAGGCCATTTCATGCAGTATGTTACAGAAAAGAGATTACCAAAATATGCAGAAACTTTAGTCAGTAACCTCAGGATATTTAAGTTTTGCAGCTGTTTTTCCCCTTCCAAACTTTTCTCAGAACAGTTGAGCATTCTGCCAGAGGATATTCCCAAGGCCTCTCTGTCTTTAGACTCTAGAAAGCAACCTATTTGGAGAGGGTCAGAGTTTTTATCAGCTCTGACAGTGCAGAGAGTGATGGATAGATCTTGCTTTTGCCAGAAAGTCTATCAGAATGGCCAACTATCACTGCAGTCCACCTGGGAAAACTCCTTCTGCTGTCTCTTTTTCCATTCCTTCTGATGGACTTGCAAAGCAGACACAAAACTCTGAGCTTTCCCTTGTGATGAAATCACACAGAAGAAAAAATACAACAGTATGTAGTAAAAGTAGTTCATCAGGACAGAGGGGCTGTAAAATCATGTGTTACTTTGAAGGTAAACTGCAGGGCTGAGATGCCACATCACCTGGCTTACAGACACAGCAATTCAGTGTGGAGTTAACGTGAGGGAAATTCGTGTGCCAGCCAAATCATTTTTTTGGTTCAAATGGCACAGAGTCATGAAGAGAACAGAACAACATTTGATTTGGAATAACATTGAACAAGGAACACAAACAGGCTCTCTTACTTTCGGTCCATGTCAGAAGCAGCAGCATAGTGCAAAGGGGTACGTCCCCAATCATCTGTTTCATTAATATTGGCTCCTGTGGTCACCAGTGTCTCAATACAGTGGAAATGACAATTTGCAGCTGCATAGTGCAAAGGTGTCCTAGAATGTAAGTGACAATTCGTTACCTTGTATTCCAACAAGCACTGCTAAGGATAACAATAAACCTTAACGACTGCGGCATTCCAACAGACTTCCAGCAGTCAAAATCAGCACCTTACATTACCATGATGAAATTCAAAGTTATGCAAATTTAACAATTTACTGTGTTACTAGGAAGTTTTGATACTCCTACCAAGCTTAATAGCATACAAATCCACACTCTGCATCTTGTAAACAACCTGTTCCCAGCAAAAGCCTCTGCTGCTGCTCTGCATTTGTACTATGTTGCTCCAGCTGGGAGTCAAGGCAGAGCAGGGCAGGACAGACCTTGCAGCACCTTGATTAGTGGGAACTGCTACAGTTCTCAGAGAGCCATACCAACTGAACAGAGTAACCGAGGCCTTGTTATCCCCTCCGCTACAGTTGTCTTTCTTTTTTAAAACAACACATATATAAATTTCTTGCATGGTATTATTATGCATTTTATTAGTATGAGCACACACAATCAAAGCTTTAAAAGCTTCTCTGTCCATTGGAAAAAAGTAAATTTGGTTTCACTGCAGCCTGACAATCCACCTGCTGTGCAGCACTCCTCAGCACCACTGGCGATGCAAGACTCAGCACCTCTGCCAAGCCCAGCTCCTGTGGTTCGGTTCTGCCCATTCCAGCTGCTCAGCACCAGCCCACAGAGGCAACACCACTCCAGACAATGAAACTACAGTTGGGACTGAGCTCCAAAATCAGCTCAGCGTGGGCAGGCTCAGCAGCACCAGAGGTGGATAGAGATGTGGGGGATTCCATCGCTGACAAATTCCAAAGTCCAAGAAGAGATGCATTGTGCAGGGAAGCTCAGCACACCCACTTCAAAGGCCAAATGTTATTCAGAGAGAGCTCGAATCGTCAGGACAACTGCCAGTGGGACTGAAACTTGCAAGGGCTCTATCTGCTACACAAAAATCCTCAACTAGTTTAAATTCATTTGTCCCCTAAAATAATTACTTTCATTTTGGTGGACATTGTAAAAAACAAACAAACAAAAAATTGTCAAGGACAGCTCTGCTTCACAGAAGAACACTGTAGTTTTTATTGACATATCTGACAATCTGACACACTTCCACTGGGTATGTTCAGAGGATATGAATGATAATCACTGCTGCCTCTGTACCATGGAGTACAGCCCACAGTGCCTAAGCCATGCTGGACCCTTTCAGCTGTACTTCTACGCTAGTATAATGACAAAGCCATAAATCCTCCAAAAGAGTTAACCAGCTTCTTGAAGCACTTACGGCTTTTACTACGTTTCCTCCAAAGAACCAGATATCCCAGCAGTAGTTAAGGAGAATTTCTGCAGTGTTTTCAGTTCAAACGCAGCTACTGTCATCAGCCATTTAACATCAATTCAGCTTACTCACTGATCTAAAGCAACCGTGCATACATCCATCACAGTTTACAGCTTCACAGAAGCAGGAAACCCAAGCATAGTGCTAAGGTGCCTCACTGCTACAGCTGAGGGTGGATGATACTGTACCCATTATGGGGCTGTATGGGCACAGCAGTGATCTATCAGTGTGTGATGGCACAATCCGCTGCCACACAAGACACAGTGTGCCCCAAACCAAATAGTGCTATTTGGTCAGCTACAGCTCTTCTCCCTCTCTAATTCCACCAGTAGGCTTTGGGGAACCCGGTTTGGAAAACATCTGCCTTGTTGAAAAACACAGAACAAAACACTGGACAGATATTCTGCAGCAATCAAAGAGTGAAATCCATTCCTGGCATAGCAACACTTCATATGGAGGAGAAAGCAGGAGAAAAAAAAAAAAAAAAGAAGGTAGGAAGCACATCAAATAGCAGCAGTCCTTCCCATTTATAACCCAGGTGCTGCTTGGGCACATAAGCCCAAGAATTTAGGCAATAAGAAAAGCAATAAGGAAAAGAAATCAGTGATATTTTTAAAACAGAAAACTCAAGAGATGGGATGGCTTTTACGTATTTAATGAAGTCTGCACCTGTTTGTTTGGCATATAACTGTAGCAGCAGTTTGCAGGGAATGTCAAACTCCTACTTTATTTTACTGTCATTGTTCATGGAACACATGATATCCAGACTGAGGCGGTCTTTCCTCCTTGCCTGCTAGATTATTTTTCTTTTAAAGTTTCATTATTTACGTACCTCCCACGTTTGTCCTTCTTATTAAAATCTGCTCCACTGCTTTGCAAGAGTTTTATACATTCAACATTACTGAAAAGAGAAGAAAACCAAAGCATGAACAAAGCAGAAGCTTACATCTTGGCTGCCTCCCTGTCCTCCAAAAGGAAAAGGTTCTACCTTTTTTTTTTTTTTTTTTTTTTACTGTTTGCAGTGCAAAATCAGGATATGGCCAACTAAAACCTGAAATCCAATCACAGCAACCAGAAAGTGAAGCTTTAGAAGTTCTTTCCTTTGTTTCTAGAAAGCCTCAACACTTCTGCAGGAGAAAAACAAATTAATTTTCTGAAGAGAAAGCAGTAAATATGATCTGAATTCACTGCATTTGGAGATTTTCAAAGGGGGCTGTACTCTAATGCTTCCCACACTGGAATGGTATTTTATGAGAGGACTTCTAAAGTTGGCGCTAGCTGATAAAATGCCAGTCTAATAATGAAGAGGTGACATTTAACGAAATCCACCCCCTCTCACAAAGCTGCAACAGTGTGCTAAAATCCTGTTTACTTCAGTGAGATTCCATACAAGAGTTACTTTTAGATTTATTCTCATATCATTTGTCAGCAATTGATAGATTTAAGCATGTCTTTGAGTGCTTTGCTGAATAAGAAGCATTAACTGTCTAAAATGATTGTCATATTAATATTGCTTTTATATAAGCAGATGAGTTAGGCTCCATTGCTTTTCTCTTTTTTAATCTGTTGAAAGAATTCACCACATCGTAACTTCATCTCATTTAAAGCCAGGTGATTTTTAGTAAAAAATATAACAGCTGAATTCTCATCTATTTTGTAGTTCAAGAGAATAAACGTATGACTCCAAGCCAGAAAACGACATAAAGAAGCACAGCACTTTTCAAGACTTCTCTGTCATTAACAGGGGCAATAAATCATTCTGCTCACAATCAAAATGAGCAAGCCCTTGAAGTATGTGCTTTTCCTCAAGCCCATACAACTCCCATTAATGTAATGGGAGTAACAGGTAAGTGTAAGGAAAAAAAACAATGTTTTTTGCATAGCTCCAACTCCAGGAAAAAAAAAGACTGGATGGAGTATGTTGGCTTAAGTTCATCCCTACACAAAATTTCTATTCCATCAAATAACTGCAAAGCACTCATCACAGCATACTAAAAATAGAAACATTTGTTAGTGATGACAATTGCAGTAAGCCAATGGAAAAATGCGGCTTATTTCCATAAGCCACTTTTGCTTCTTATGAAATTCCTCCATTCTCTTTTGGACTTTCAGTTTGTTTTTATTATTCTTTTGAGGCACAGCCTTATCAAAGGGGTAGTATCTGAAGTGTACTATAATAATCTCAATCGAAGCAAGAGTCACACCTCCTTCATTAATAACAGAAGACAAGTATCGACAAGAATAATACCATAAAAATAAGAAAACCAGCATTTGGATCAGTTTCGTTATGTGTTTGTAATAATGACAATTTTGTGACATATGCCTTTTAATTCACCAGGAAGAAAAGCAACTTCCAGAAAGACTGCCAAGTATGCACCATGGATGACCATTTCTGCTTGCTATAATCACAGAGAATCCAAGGTGGTTCTAGCCAAGGCTCCGTTTCAGCTGTTTTCTGAGCCATAAAGTCCTCAACAGAAGAGTCAAAACTCAGTGCTTGCCAAATGTTTTGTACATTTGCTAGGCTAACTTCATGGTGCTCCACTGACAATAATTTGGAAATATTTAACTGACTGGATGCTACATTTATGGCATAAATTGATATATTTCAGCTTCCATTTGTTACCATTTCCAGGCTCTGGGCAGAAATACATCATCCTGAAAGGATGACAGTCTTGGCTTTCTAATTTGGTGTTTTTTAAATTTCATTTTCAAACTTGCACCTGAGAATTGAGAGGGAGATGAGCTGCATTCGGACTCCAAGGTTGCATGCTCAAGTGCAAGGCTGCAAACACAAGCACATGCTCATGTTTACAGGCAAGAATGCAGCCCAGATGAGGAGGCTGGGAATAACTGCCCTGCCAGCAGCATCTCCTACAGATGCTACAGCTCCTTCTCCTTACTCCACATTTTGCTTTAGGAGCTGACAGTTTCCTGCTGACTGGCAGCCCTTACCAACAATTACAGCCAACACATGGATCTGGGTGAGTACGTAGCACTCCTAACCCAAGGAGTAGGGTACAGAGACATGAGAAGGAAGTTTTACTCTGCATCTGAAACTCATGCTTCAATCACAAGTCAGCTATTTGTTGTTGAGACCAGACCATCCTCTCTGTTTCGCAAGCAAGCAACATGAGCATGAGGGCAGTGACAAAATACCATCTCAGGTGACCACAATTTGACATCTGTGACTGGCAAAGCTGAATTGGTATGCACCAAATCTGCAATGAAACCACAAAATAACTTGTAACTGCTATAGTCACAACTACTCACCCTCCTGCAGCGGCAGCGTGGAGGCACGTTCTTCCAAAACTATCAGGGGTGTCTATTTCAAAGCCTGCAGACAGCACGTGCTCATTACTAAACAAGGACACTATGCTATACTTTTGTCCTAGTTAAACCACAAGAAACATTGCAGAGACAGAAAAATCAGTTAGTTAGGAAAAACAGAACACAAGCAACTACAGTCAGAAAAAGGTTGTCACGGAAATGGCAAGCGGCTGCTCCACTTTGGTAGCTCTATAAAAAGAGCTGCGAAGTCAACGAGAAATTTAGTTCCGCATCCAGCTCTGCACCACATCCCTACTGAAAAGCATGTGGCAGGCACTTAGGAGGCAGATACTTCAAGAGAACTGCGACAGCAGGACATGAAGACAGAAAACATGAAGAAATAAGAAAAACCACAGAGTCAGCCTGAACAAGAAACAGGGCCAATTCCAGTCTGTGTGGTTTTTAGACTGCCTTTAGTTTTTGGAAAGAGGCTTCCAGGAGCATGCAGGGATAGTCATAAAGATGCACAAGGCCCAAGATTAAGCCTGGCAGTGGTAACTCCGGTCACCCAGAGCTTTTTCTCTCCTTCCTGATCTGGTGGCCAAGGCCAAAGCATACCAGTAAAGGGGTATATAATTACCATTTTTCACACTTTTTTTGTACTCTACAGGACTCAAGCTTATGGAAAAAAAAAGCTGTAGAACATTTTCTGTGTTAAGAAATGAAACAATTTTTTAGGAAAGAAAATTATCTGCTTTATTCTTCGGATTTTTTTTTTTTTAACTCAGATGAACTCGCCTGGAAAAAAAAATAATTGGGATTTGGCCTCTGATTACTGCCTCTTTTAAAACAGTTGGGTCAGCAAACTCCTGTTACTTTTGCATTGGGCACTGGTGAGGAACCTGGGATTGTTCTTCAGACACCACACCTTTACTAAGCTTCCCCTCTCGTGCACGCTGAGCTCTGGCCAACCTCACTCCTTAACTCTAGCCAGATTGAGGAACACACTTCAGCTTTAAATAAGATACACCATCATCAGCAAGATTTCAATACTTCTGCAAGCGCAGTCTTCAAGGAGGTAATTTCTTGAACCATTTATTTGAGGAGAGAACAAAATAAAAAAAAAGTCTCTCATACTCCTATAATTTAGAAAGGGTCCCAAGCTTCCTCCTTCCTGGTATAAAAACTCCATGTCTGCCAGGAGAAAAGGGCTTTGCGCATGAACAATCCAGGATGCAAGGAATTACCAGCATGTCGTTAGGAAAACCCGGCACACGCCATACACCACACCAGGCAGCAGCACAGGAAGTCTTTCATTTCAACAGTTCACAACAATGAGCGTACAGGGGCTGTAAGCAGCACAGATACATTACTGATCCCCACAGACACTGCTGCGTTTACTTACCCGATGACAACAATTTCCTGCAGCAATCTGAGTGAGCATTCAGTGCTGCTAGGTGTAGAGGAAACATGTTGTGGATCCCACACCTGAAAGGCACAACAGTCTCATTAGATAGGGTCTTGTAAAAATACAGGTGGCATAAAAACACCACACATGGCAAGGTCCTTCCATAAAGACTGCATTTTTGATCCTTTTCAAGGAAAATTCTTCCTGCCTTGTTAATTTTATCTACATTTTCTTACTATCCTGCTCAGGAGTTAAAATTAATTCTAATACAGAAAAATCTTGGCACTATGCTTTGAACAGAATGTGGGAGGAAGGTTTCTAAAAATGCGAAATGAAAGCTATGGTGAGGGAGACAGTGAGGGAGCAGAGTCAGTCTCCCAGTGTGGGATGCACAGATTTGTGCATCAGCTGCATGTATTTTGCAATGGCATTCTGAGGGGTAAAAGTTAATACCAGAACACTTTGCGGCATTATTTCTGAAACCCATTTGTACTGTTGTTATCTTGCTTTAGATAACTCTCACTTGGGTTTTCAAAAGCCTCCTTTTCTTCCATCGCCCACAGGGCTGGAGCGCTATATGACTTTTCTTCACGTTTTCCTTTAGAGTGCTGTGACACTTAGGGTTTTCCTTCCACACCCAAACAACTAATCATCTAATCTTGTTCGATCCAGCTACTGTCCTCACATGCTCCTTCACTCCCCCTTCCCTTTGAATACATGACTCTCCTTTCAATTACACTATTAACTCCTCAGAGCAGACATATTGGGTCAAACAAAAGAAAACCAAAGCAAAACAACAAAGTAGACACCTATCATTAGGCTAAATCTGTATCAGACAGCCACATTCACTTTTCAACAAGCCAAACACTCAGCAGCTCATCACAAATGAGCACTCAGCACAAATCATCCCAGCTCCCCCCAAACATGCCACCATTTACTGTCTTAGAAGATTTCTGGGCTTAGACATCTTGGCTTCTGTCACTTAGCATTGTGTTTTGTGCAAAGTATACAGTTGTTCTAGAAACGCTATTACAGGCAGTCTTCCAAGGGCATACAAACACAGAGCCTCAAACCAACTATCTCACCAAGATTATAATCTACTGCCTGCTTCAGCAGATACATTTTTAGAAAATGGCAAACACTTGAACAACAGCAGATGGATTCCCATCTGAAAGACAGTTGGTGGATGGAAAGCGCGACCACCTCGTGGAACATTTCAGATATGGACAAAAGACAAAGGAACGTTTTTTCTGCACGATTCACCATAAATCACAACTATTAATGATACTTTGAACAAAGAAGTGTGAATGTTTATAAAGATGTCTCGTTCTCACCAACGTTTTATACGTATGTATTTAATCAATACTGATTTGTTTTTAAAAACATCATTCATTCCAGAACCCACAGTCCCATCCTTCCTCTGTCTTCACATTCAATTTGCCCTCCTTGCTGCTTTTCTACATTAAGGAGCAACCTGGGGTGCTACACAGCTTCTAATTTTGCCAGTGTTCAGCATCTACATCCTAGAGTAAATCTCTTTAAAGATGATCTGACAGTCTGTTCTTTTAAAGGAAACAGCACAAGCTCCACTGAGCTGATATATCTGTAAAAACAGGTTGCCTTCTTTTTTTTTTTTACACATGGACTCATTTATTTAAGCAAACATTGGACACTGTCTTGCCATATTTCTTCCTACACCCATTCCCCTCCATCTCCTCCTCCACCTAGTTATCTCAAGTAATATTTTTCATCTTTTAGGTCAAGATTTCCACCCAGCACGTGTTCTGGCTGGTTTCCATCAAAATACACCATCTGCACATCTGCTAACCAGTTCAACAGTGCTACTCACAGTGGTTCCTCCCATCACTTACATACTTTCTCCATAAAGCACAACTGCCTCAAGGACTGACTGAGCTGTCTGTAGTTGTTGCTAGCAATGTCATGGAACCAGTCCGGGGAGCTCAGCCAGAGCTATTTACATGCAGTACACACAAAAGCCCATTCCCAGTGTTTCAGTGCTCCTGGCTGAGCATCACTTGGACCGGACTGGGATTTCTGAGACAACTTCTTATTACACTCATTTTTGGTGCTGGAAGAAGTCTTATTTTATCAATGTTCCAGTCATTTGAGTGAAAAATAGAAATTTTGAGCTGGATAACCTTGAGTCCAGGAGTGTGCTATTCCATTGCTGCTCATTCTACATCTAAACTTCAAGAAAAGAGGCAGACTGAGGCTAACTATACTAGAGAAAGAGCTAGCAAAAATACCACCTATTCAGACATCAAGATCTTCATGTTGGCTCTGTTAACATGACATTAAATGGAATGTACGGAATTTTATTACCCATGTCCATTGAAAATCTGTCCCACCTTCTGAGTTTGAATAGAGACTACCATACTTGATGCAGGAATATGGGCAAATGTATCTCTTTCTTAAACATCCTCAAACATCAATCAGAGAGAACTGCAAGTATCTTCAAAACTAAAACAAGCTCATTTAAATCTGCAAACAGGTTTTCCTACCTAGGTAAGTTAAGAGAGGTCACTGACTTCTGTGGTGCATTCTAGACTGAAAACTTAAATTTTATTGCGGAAATGCACAGCTAATAGCTGAAAATTTATATTTATATAATCAGATGCTGCTGTAAACTTCCAGTATAGGTATCTCATGGCACGGCATTCCTCTTTTCTTAGACTTCTTTGTTTACTTCAGGTTTGCTGTTTTCTTTTGCCAGACCATAAGACTAACAACATTTAGCAATCCTGTCCAATTTCAACTTGCTATCCCATTATTCAAAGGTTAAAAAAAAAAAAAAAGCCCTAAAATCACAAATCAGAAAAAAAAAACCTGTCCTATTATTTTAGTCATCTGGCTATCAGAAACCATGCAAAATCAGGACAGGATCTAAATTTATACTGAGATCAGGCTTAGTAACATCTGCTTTGTAGTACTGCAATTCTATTGATTATCCTATGTCACATCAAAAGATACAAGATAATAGAATTGTCACTGCATATAATATGCTATTATAAAGCCAATTTAAATACTATGGAACATGCACATAATTCCCTTGGAAAGTATTTGAATTTTTTGCAATTATGTTTCCTAGACAAACTCTTTGCTAGGTACTTTATGGAATAACTGTGATCAAGATGCATTTTTATGTACATCCTGTATCAGTGGGTCACATCAACCCTTCAGAAAAATAAGCAGTGCTGGTACTACTTGCAAACACATAACTGTGCACAGCACAAGCTTAGTAGGGCTTCTTCCCTTCCACTTGCCCAATCATTTCATATTTTAGTCCCACTGAAGTGTAGAACAAATGCATTTATCCATTTTAACCTCAGAAACCGAGGAATACCTATGTTTCCTGGCATCAGACATAGCATTTGATCATTAGAAGTTCACTTCAGCCACCTACTTGGCAGTATCAGCTCCGCTGGTTATGAGGGTGTTAATCAATAGCTCATGTCCATATCTTGCAGCCACATGCAGCGGGGTGTTACCATCCTTATCAACACAGTCAATTTCCCCTCCTGCAAAAAATATTTTCATACAGTTTAATACCAAAAGATTAAGTGTGAACTTATGACCACAAATGCTATTTCTCTCCAGTGAATGCAGCAAAACCAGGCCACTGAATTTCAAAGAGTGAGACCGGCACACAGCAAGACATCACACACAGCACATCAACCGACCATGGTTCACCAGCAGTGCTCTCACCTCCCTCTCCAGGTTCAGTGAGGAAACATGGTGGGGAATAGGCAGTGAGCACTATGACATACAAGTAACATTTAACCATTGGAACTTGCTACACAGTGCTTAAGTAGAACTTTTCCTGTTACAGTTTATGCCTGTCATCTCATGCTTTATCCTCAAACAGGAAAAACTGATTCGTTCTTTCTTCTCTGGTACAGCTTTTGATGCATGCAAAGATTGCTATCAAGTCCCTGTTTTCCTTTCTGGATCAAACAACTCTTGCACTTTCAGTCTCACTTTGTAAATTAGGTTTGCTGTAATTCAACCACCCTTGTCCTTCTCTCAGTTCTCACCAGCTGGCCCACATCCTTCTGAAAGGAAAATGTCAAAAGGCAGAAACAGCACTACAGCTGATGTCTACCAATGCTGAGCTGAGCAAAAGGATTACTTCATGCCTGCTGGCTATGCTCCTATCTATACGCTCCTGTACGCTGTATGCTTTTTTCCCCTATATATATTCTTTTTTTTGGCAACATCATGACATTGTTGACTTGTGTTCAGTTCGCGATCCTCTGCAAATTCCAAATCCTTTCTTGAGGAAATGTCACCCACTCAGCTTTTGTCATTCTGTATTTGTGTAACTGATATTCCTGTCTGTGTTGTATCTCCCTTTGCATCACTTGAATTATAACTTTTTTCCAATTTTAAAAGCTCGTTTTCAATTTTGACTCCAGCTTCTGCCAAACAAACGGTCTCTCCTAATGTCATGTTTTCTCTGAACATTAAAAGCACACTTCATATTCCATCATCCAAGCTGTTAATGAAAATACTGGATGGTACACCAGACCCTGGAAAGAAGCCGAAAAATTTCATTATACCTTCCATTTCAACAATGATCCATTTATTACTAATGTCTGAGTGTAGTTTTTCTAGCAGTTACACACCCGCACAGTAATATTTTCATTTAGATCACACTTCATTAGTTTTCTGGGAGTCCTGATAAAATGAGGATATGGTAATATTTACTGCATTTCTGTGATGCAGAGGAGATAACAGGCCATAACTACAGCAAGAAAAGTCCTAGTAAAGTGCTATGAGGAATTTTCTAATGGTAAATAAAGGCTAGCAAAATGCTAGAATAGGGACACTGCAGTTAGATGAGGTTCCAAGTTTGGGATTGTAGTTAAACAAACAAAAAAACAGAAACAAACAAAATAAAACAGTATAATGGCCAAAACAAATACAAGTAAACAATCAGTATTAGCAACCTCTGTCAGTCAGAAAACAAGCCTCTGTCAGATCTCCAACAATAATATTTGTTATATGCTGTAGTATTCTTGGACAAAAGAGATACTTAATGAGTATGACAGGTAATTACAAGCTCTGGAATCTACTCCTGGCCATGCCAAAATAAACAGAGGTGCTGGTCCACCCTGCAGAGTATTTATTCAGCACTTAGTGAAGACAGGGACAAGATGTACAGCTAAGGGAGGTAAGAGAAGTACAGCCATTGAGTGGGGACATAGAGAAAATGGTGTGGGCTCTGAGGACATCACAGATCTCAAGGGAAGATAACTAGAACTTTTTAACTCTTTTAATCATTTGAGAAAGTTAGTTGTGCCTTCCTCTCATCCTATGAAATATTCTAAATAGAGCTCTTATTACCAGGTTAAGAATCACAAAAGATCAGTTGCTTCAATGTCAGCTAGAGGAAGACTGGATATTGTTAAGAACCAAGAGATGTCATTAGTGGTAACACTGTGAAAGGAGACCTGTAAATGCAGCTCAAACTCAGAATTCAGTGCAGAGCTGAACACCTTTCAGAGAAGTTCTTCGGCATTCTGGATCAGAAAACCAAAAATTCCAACTGCAGAAATGCCTACTCTTTTGGAGAGTTATTGAACAGGCATTGAAACTCACCATTCTGAATGAGGGTCTGTGATCGCGTGAACCTCCCGTGAACAGCTGTCATGTGCAGTGGGCTCTTCCCATCCTTACTCTAACAAACAAACAAAATGTAAAAACAATCATTTAGCGTGAAAAGAAGAGGGAACAACTTGAAGTCTCTCAGTTCAACATCCTACAGTTATTCTTCACATAAAAACTCCACTGGCTTCCAAAGACTGCAGGCCTGAATCTATACGTCATAATAAATGCAGAAGGTACAAGCATATAAGTAAAGCAGTTCCTCAGCAATGATCAGGAAATGATCCAAGCTACAGTCTATCCTCAGAGCCTGGCCGTACGCAATGTTTGGTAGAAACTTCCAGATGTATGACATATCACTCTTGAATGTGACTGTAGTATCTCCTATTTAGTCTTTTTTTTTTCCTTCACTCTTTGCAACAAGAAGAATTTTAAGAAAATGAACCACAAAGCTAAGGAGGAGCATTCACAGAGACGTGAGGAATATAACTGACTTTTCAATCTGCAATTTTATAGATATATCCTAGAACAGAAGCCACTCTAAAAATAATAATAATAATAAAATTGGTCAACTTAATCAAAACTAAGATGTCTACAAAAGACAAACAGAAAACAAGGAATGAGTATGCAAGGAACGCTACAATGAGCTGAGACTGATGTTTTGGGATCTAGAGAAAGAAACTGAGTTTGGAAAAGCTGAGGAGCTGAGAAAATAGCAAGCAACAGCTGCCTCACTACTCAAATCATTTCATTTTTATTGGCATTGAGCTTTGCACTCACTGGCGAGCACAATATCTAATTTCACCTCAATAATTCTGAGTTTAAATAGTACACTGACTGTCCACTGATCTCAAGGGACCTGCCAGAACTACTAGATGCTCAGAGACCAATTTTACAAATGAGAAACTGAAACATGCACAGTTTAAAGTGAGGTAGCCAAAGTCTTATTTGAACTTAGAGATCTCAAGTCTTCTAGCAAGTCCCTTTCAGGTTCATCAAGATACACGTATCACTTACATCTCAAGAGCATTCAGATAACCAAAACAGAATCAGGCTTTGTAAACTCAGGCTTTAAAATACGTAAACCTTGAGGTCTGTCTTACCCAGGAAAGTCTAAAGAAACTTGGTTAGAATCAGATTTAATTAAATCCATATTGCAGGAGGAAGGAAAACACCAGAAAGAAACATTTCCTTGACTTATTACCATTGCCCAAGTCAACATTTTAACAGAGCTCCTGGGACTAAATTTTAGTAGTGGTTTCAGGAGAGTGGCTGGCCGAGAGTTTAAGGCTGCTATTACATTTACAAAGGCACTGAATGCTCCTCTGCTAGAAGTTAATCTCATCCAAACGGTTTAATGATTAGCATTCTCAGCATCACTCTAATTCTATTGAGAACTTAAAGCCTTGCTGTACTCATTACTGCAGTTTCCAGACTCTTAAGGTATGCGAAATAGGATAAAGTAAAACTGAAGAGGTAAAATGCAAGTTTTACCTGAATGTTAACATCTGCCCCATTATTCACTAGTAGTTCAAGACACAGTGCTCCATGAGTGGAGGCAGCAGCAAAATGCAAGGGAGTGAATCCATTATTATTGGGCTGATTTACATTAGCACCATAGTCAATCAGCTCATTAACAACAGAATCCTGACCATTGTAACAGGCAATATGAAGTGCAGTATTTCCATAGATGTTCATTTCGTCAATCTAAAATGAGACAAGGAGACACAGGTAACATTACAGACATCAGCTTATCATTTTACATATTGCATCACATACTGCAAATGGAAATAGCTAGAGACTTGAATTGTCACAGGGCATATTTCTCACCAGCAAATTTAATTGACAAAAATATATTCCCAGAGAGCTTAATTTGGAATGCTTTACCTTCATTATCATTAACTTCTTATCCTACTGGCAATTTCTAAAAGCCAGACTGAAGCTTAAAGCTGATAGCAGGACTATGTAATGATGATGATGATAAAAATCCTAATAAGTTGGAAAGCTTTTTTCAATAAAAATGGGAAAGAAAGATGAATAAAAAGCTCAGTCTTTAAAAAATAAATAAAGAAAAATACCTTCTATTGAGTTTTTGTGAATAGAATCAGGCTTAAGATCTCTTTCCACAGATTCCTTTTGGAAAGGGAGTGGAAGTGTCTTAGTGAATGGATGGAGAAATTGCACAGCCATTTACAATTCAATAAAGAAACCACTTTCAGCAGTTCAGTATTATGAAGATGTAATTAAGATTACATTACTTCTTCATCATTGGCTTAGAATTCAACTGCTGTACTGTAAAGTAGGCTGAGACAGGCTGCACAAAAGACTCAAGCATGTTGAGAATATGTTTCTACAAAAAAGATTTCCAAGATCCTGTCTCTGTGGAGGATGCAAAACTTCAATGTCATTATTAGCATGATACTACGAATAACAGGAAACACCTATTCCAGTTCAACACAGACTTCTGACATTTTTTTTGGCAGGTCAAGTCAGCTGGCTATACAGCTAGCAAATACAATGAATTTATTAGATATCTTTGATCGACAACCAACACAGACTCTTCTGGTCATCTCACCGCTGCTTTGGACCACTGAGTTGACAATATTAGTCTAAGAGAAGTCTGAAATAAAGATCTTTTCCAGAGTGAAAATAATTCTTCCCCTTCCCTCCACTAACTAATGCAAGAAATACACAACCTGAAATTTAAACAGGCTGAAATGCAACTTAGTAAAGTACTCCACGTATGTATTGTGAACCTCCTCTCATCATATCAAAGGGAATGCCAAGCCAAGGGAGACTTCATTATTCCACCTTCATCTACAGGAACAGCATATATTTCCTTAATTCTTCAGCAAGGTGACCTGGAATTTAGTGTCCATATCAGAATTTTTTATTCCAGAATGTTACCTGGCTCTTAAACTAATAAACTACACAAAACATAAGGTGCTTCTCACAGTCCAGAAAACAGGAACTATTTTCTTTAGAAGCTTCACTGATGTAGTAGCATTCATAGGAGAAAAATAATATCTTTGAATACAGAGAAACATGCAAGTCATGAAGAGCACATTACTACATACCTCTACCCCCAGGTTAAGGAGGTGTTTCACAATGTTAATCTGCCCATTGGATGCAGCCGCATGAAGCGGGGTGTAACCCTTCTTATCTTTACAAGTCACCTCTGCACCGTGATTAATCAGTAAGGCAACAACCTCCAGGTGACCTTCAAAAGATGAGAGAAAGCCATCAACAGGTATACCAGTATCACTTCTCACAAATTACTACTTTCTTGCTAACACACTGGCCCTCTCACAAACGTTTCACAATGCTCCCAGAGTTTGACAAGGGGAAAAAAGAAAGAAGGAAAGGAAGGAAAGGAAGGAAAGGAAGGAAAGGAAGGAAAGGAAGGAAAGGAAGGAAAGGAAGGAAAGGAAGG
>JANHGO010004563.1:0-24738 GCA_024606505.1 Aquila spilogaster | reverse complement strand
GAGTTCACTTACTCTGTGATACTATCTTCTCCCAAGGGTTACATAGTAATTTCTGACCAACATATCACTGCATTGACCTAGGACTCTAATGCTTTATTGCAGCTCCCTTTAGAATCACTTAGTATAGTCCTCACGATGCCCAGCTCCAGCATGGATTGCAAGATGAGCTCAGTCCACCATGGTGTGACATGCAATTGTCAAGATTCCACTATCTGATGTGACAAGGTAATTATTCTTCACGTAAATTTTCAAAATTATTGGGGGCATATGCTTCGGTATGTCTTTTTCTCCCAAAAGTCTCTGGATTTTTAAAGTTACCCAAAGGTTCCCAAATGATTCATTCCAGCTATAACAACTCTTCACCACTTACTATTACCTTTGGGCACAAACAAGCCTACTAGTACTGAAGTGAAACCCTTCATTTGCAACCCTTTTCTACCTCCCTTCTCAAACATGAACTCATAAATGATAAATGTGCTTTCCTTTCTCTATTTGCATCCTTTTATTAAAGTATGTGTATCAGTCTTCTAATTTCTCATGGTACTTCACATGTTCTTTTTATGCACAGGTAGATCACCACTATGATTTTACTGACACTCCCTAGCAAACCTTAAAAGGCTGCAAAACAGAAAGATGTAGATAGCCTATGTTCTGCAGTTGTTCCTTCACAAAGGTAACTGCCTTCGACTGCATACTTGTACAAACTTGTCTATATCCTCCAATTTTCCCTTCCACAGTGGCAGGCTCATTCTGTTTCCTTTATTAAAGAACTTGTGATTTCTCAATTGTAACATTCATAAAACATCTTATAACTTTATCAAGATGATATAGAACTTACAGCAAATTAGCTTCAAGTAGATACTTGCATTCTCAGCTTCTGGCTTTAGTTCTGTTGCTAACTTGTACCAGCTCTGGTGCTGACATCCAATGGCTATCAACTTGTTGTGTGGCTGTATCATCTCAATTCTGCACCCTATCTTTCTTATTCATAAAGAGCTTGCAATCCTCAAACAGAAGAGGGCAGTCATTCCAAATGCCAAATACTCTTACAGTAAGCATGCTGAAATCCTGTGATGAAAGGCTCTACAGAAGAGTAAAGTGATAGCAAAATCACAGAATCACAGAACTGCAGGGGTTGGAAGGGGCCTCTGGAGATCATCTAGTCCAAACCCTCTGCTATAGCAGGTTCTTTACAGTAGGTCACACAGAAGAGTGTCTTGACAGGTCTTGAATATCTCCAGAGAAGGAGACACCACAACCTCCCTACGCAGCCTATTCCAGTGCTCTGTCAGAGTAAAGAAGCTCTTCCTCATGTTTGCATGGAACTTCCCGTGTTCCAGTTTTTGTCCACTGCCCCTTGTTCTATCACAGCACACCACCGAAAAGAGCCTGCACCCACCCACTTGCCTCCCACGATTTAGATATTTATAAAGAGCGATGAGATCCCCTCTCAGTCTTCTTCAGGCTGAAGAGTCCCAGATCTCTCAGTCTCTCATCATATGGGAGATGCTCCAGGTCCCTATCAACTTTGTGGCCCTCCGCTGGACTCTCTCTAGATCCCTTTCTTGAACCAAGAAGCCCAGAACCGGACACAGCATTCCTGATGTGGTAGGGAATAGAGGAGGAGGATCACTTCCCTCCACCTGCTAGCTACACTCTTCTTGATGCAGTCTAAGATACCACTCGCCTTTCTGGACATAAGAGCACACTGCTGGCTCATGGCCAACCTGCTGTCCACCAGGACACATAAGTCCTTCTCCTCAGAACTCCCTTCCAGCAG
Organism: Aquila spilogaster; assembly: GCA_024606505.1. NCBI lineage: Eukaryota > Metazoa > Chordata > Aves > Accipitriformes > Accipitridae > Aquila > Aquila spilogaster. The sequence continues at coordinate 22,958 of JANHGO010004563.1, read as the reverse complement.
GTCACTCCCTAATCTGTACTGGTGCATTTGGTTACTCTTCCCAGGTGCAAGACCCTACAATTACTCTTGTTGAAGTTCACCAGGCTCCTCTCAGCCCAACTCACCAGTCTGTCCAGGTCAAATGTTGATACAAATGTACATATGAATTGAACATATTGAACTTCAGAGAAGCTTTTCACCCTTACAAAAAACATCAGACCCAAGAAACAGTGCTGCAAGAAAACCAGAAATTGCATGAAGTCTTAAATAGCGATAGCAGATATTTTTTTCCTCAAAACAAGAGAGAACCTTTTTTTCTTTTTTCTTCAAGCATTAACACACAACATTAATGAAATTTTTGCAGTTTCTGGCATCAATCAGCACCAGTAGTAACAAGCAAGTCTGACTGCATGAGACTATCAGTGAAAAAAAGAAAAAATAGTATAATGCTGATATCCTGACTGACCTCTATGCTTATGCATTTCTTTTATTAATATGCTTTATTCATATTCTTAAATTTCTACTAATCTACAGAGAAAACTGCTTTACTCTCATAACAAAATAATGTGAGTTGTGCAGTGTAACTTAAATCATCATACACACATGCACTCACATTTCTATACAGCCAAAGTGAGAAAATAATTCATAGAGTTATAAAGTAAATTCAATTTTTAGCATTTCAGCAAAGCAGAGGGTGTAAGTGGGCAATTTTATTTTGGAATCAGGCTAAACCTAAAATTAAATGGTTTATGACAGTTGTCACTATTTGTCTGTCATGCATCAGAGAGTGTCAGGCCATGCTACAACATCAGCTGAGAACAAGGACCTTTTTTGTTTAAGCTATTGTCTAGTTAAGTGCTTACAGGTTTCCATGACAACTCTTGTACACATTACTCATCCCTTTTATTGATACCTGGCAGGAGATCACAAGTGAAAGTCCACTGGCAACACTCCTCTAATCTTTCCTATCAGAAATATGACACAAGAAACATATTCTGAAGGACTTAGTCTACCTTAAGGCTTGCCAGGTAAATTTTACATTACAGTTTAGAAGTAATCTCCATTCACTCAGCACCTTCCACTGCCTCTGTGGATTTGTTAATTACCATTACATATCATTCTCCTCCACCTGCAGAAGATCCATAAGTATCTTAAGAAAAAAGGAGACATAACAGAATGTTCTCACTGCTTGTACCTGACACTTTCTCAAACACTCAAACTGTGCAATTGAAAAGCCCTTTGGTAGAAAATACTTTTAGTAAAAATATGAAATCACTTTACCAATTCACTGTTGAGAATTACAGAAATCAAACTGCACTTACTTATTTTGCTCATTACAGAAGAGTATACATTCTCCATTATACTAAGAAATTCGCTCTGTTACTAACCAATCACCAATCCTCAGGAGAGTTTGAGAATATGTGAGTATACCAAATATAATTGACCATACTTGTCCATAGTAAAGTTGCAAAAATGGCTAACAGGAGAAATAAAGGGCTAAACAGTAAAGTTATCACAGAACACAAAACATAACATCCTAAGAAGTCTCATCATGACTGAATGTTTTATACTTTCAAGCAAATGAGACAGCAGATACTTGGGGACAGGTATCTGAAAAGCTGCATCCAGAAGACATGTAAGCAGCATTCCCATTCTAAACAAAATGTTGTTGCAAGATGGTAATCAAGATAGTTGTCTGAGGTTTTCCATCACTCTTTCCACAGTAACAATCTAACAACCTATACTGTAAAAATATGTTCTAATTAGCTAGTAATTTAGCTGTAATTGCTTGTTTGTCCCAAAAACTGCTACTATAGCACATTTATCTTGCTTATGTCTTTAAGCTATAAGCATACTGCAATTACTATGCATTGATTTTAAAAGCAGTCTGAGCTCAATAACATCTCCAATTTGTAAGCAAAACAGCAGCACTATAAATCAAACAGATAAAGGTCACTACTTGAGCCAAACATGAGCAAATTAATAGTGAATAAGTATAAAGATTTTTGGATTTCTGTATGTTACAACTGTGGACTTCAGGATTCATTACTCTCTGCTTCATGTCAATCACATGGGAGGATAGGAGGAGAACTGCTGAATGGTGGTAATTTTATCACCTTGTTCCTTGCTATTAGTCAATATCCACAGAACTTAAGTTGACCTTCATGTTCCTTCTTCTGAAGTAAAGACATAGGAAAGCCATTTTCTTGGTGTTACAGAGCTTTCACATAGGGCGTTACAGTGGAAATGGCACTAAAATCTCCCACTACTGAACCACTGAAGTATGACATAAAGGCAGGATGTTGAATGAACAAGTGATAATTACTTGACAGCAGATTTGGAAAGACTAGTTTCTCTATATAATGTAACAAATTACTCTATAACAGAATACATTTATAGTGCACTGCCAGGCTAATAAAACTCAAGAAACACATTATATTTAGTAGTTACTAGCTCAGGAGACTTGAAGTGTTTTTATGGTTAACAGTGTTATGCTTACAGTAACATACATCTGAGAAACAGATAAGGAAGTAAAAAAAAAACAACACAGGTTAATTCATATTAGAGTTATCCATATTAGAACATGTCAAGCACACAAATAGTCTGCTTATTTTTAATCTTGCCAGCTTCCAAAATTATAGAATCATTTGAGTTGGAAATGATCTTAAAAATCACTTCAGCTCCAGCTCCCCTGCAATGGGCAGAGACACTTTCCACTAGATCAGGTGCAACCAACCAGTGGTCCACGGGCTGTATGTAGCACAGCACAACTCACAATGTGGAGCAGCCCTAGAGAATGCACCCATTGCTCAGCAACAGCCAAACTGTCAGCATGCTATTAATGCCATGTTGACTGAAAGCAAGACATTGGGAGGGCAGTGCTGTGCAGTGCTGACTCAAGTGATGGCAAACCATTGAATCCATTTTGATACACTGGCTAAACACACAGCTCTGAACAGCAAAGAATACTCAGCCATGCTTTTAGTTTTGATACAGGAATTTGAAAATAGAAACACAGAATCCTTAGAGTTGGAAGGGACCTTTAAAGGCTATCTAGTCCAACTCCCCTGCAATGAACAGGGATGTGCATAGCTAGATGAGGTTGCCCAGAGCCCCATCTAGCCTGACCTTGAATGTCTCCACGGACAGGGCATCCACCACATCTCTAGGCAACCTGTGCCTCTGCATCACCACCCTCACTATAAAAGACTTTTTCCTTGTATCCAATCTAAATTTTCCCCCTTTAAGTTTGAAACCATTTCCCCTTGTCCCATCACAACAGGCCCTGCTAAAGAGTCTGTTCCCTTCCTTCTTACAGCCCGCTTTAGATACTGGAAGGCCGCTCTCAGGTCTACCTGGAGCTTTCTCTTCTGCAGACTGACCAGCCCCAGCTCTCAGCCTGTCCTTGTAGGGAGGTGTTCCATCCCTGGTTCCATCCATTTTTGTGACCCTCTCTGTGTGCACTGCAGCAGGTCCACACCTCTCTTGTACTGAGGACTCAACCTCTGGAAACAGTACTCCAGGTGAGGCCCCACCAGTTCAGAGCAGAGGGGCAGGATCACTTCCTTCGACTTGTTGACCACACTGTTCTTGATGCAGCCCAGGATACGGTTGGTTGTTTGGGCTGTGAGGGCATACTGCTGGCTCATGTCCACCTTGACACCCACCAGTACCCCCCCAAGTACTTTTCAGCAGAGCTGTGCTTAATCCTTTCATTCACAGCTTGTATTGGTAGAAGGGTTTGCCTTGACCCAGGTGCAAGATCTTGCAGTTAGCTTTGTTGAACCTCATGAGGTTCTCCTGGGCCCACTGCTCAAGCCTGTGTAGGTCTCTCTGGATGGTATCCCATCCCTCAGGCATGTCAACTGCACCCCACAGCTTGGGGTTTCAAGACTGCCAAAAAAAATCAATTTACATTTGTAAGACCATTTACAGTTGATATAAATAAATGACCTGCAAATTTTCAAATTGAATGTGTAGAGTTGCAATCAGGTATTAAACTCAAAAATCCAATGTTTCTTCACTGGGCTTTCATAATTCCTGTCTTAGCACTGAAAAATTTGCCTCACAATCACACCGTATTCATGTCAACAGTTTTTGGCAGTACACACATTTTGAACAATTATTGTAAAGGACAAAGTACAGGAAGAGTAAAATTTCATCAAAGATCTCTGTTGAATACTTTGAGGCCTCACTAAGAATTACAACCACCACCATCAACAAGACTGGTGTGTTAGTTTCACAAAAACAAGGTCACACATCCCACTAGTTTTATGGTTTTGTTTCTCTCTCTCTCTCTCTTTTTTTTACATTTTAAGAAAAAATATTTAAAACTAAAATGTTTTGTTACTTATATGTTAACGATATTAAATATTTTGGAATGACTGTTCCAAAAGTAATGCTTCTTGTTATGCTGGCCCATAACATCAAAGGTGGATGCTGGTGGTATGGCACCTTCCCACCAATATTCCGTTACATTTTGTTGCCACATGACAGATGGCAGCGGAGGGACAGTCTGACAAAATGGCATCTGACATGGAAGTAAGTATGAACCAAAGGTGTGTCATCAAATTCCTCCATGCAGAAAAAATGGCACCCATTGACATTCATCAATGCCTGCTGAATGTTTATGGAGATCAAACAGTGGATGTGAGCACAGTGAGGCAGAGGGTGGTGTGTTTCAGCAGTGGTGACAGTGGGTCACCTTCACTGGTGCAGATTTTAATGAGAGCGGCATGCAGGCCCTTGTTAATTGCTGGCAAAAATGTATAGCTAATGGTGGTGGCTATGTTGAAAAAAAGTGTTTTGTAGCTGAGAACTTACTCCATCAAATAGCGTTATTGTGTTCTTTGTACCTGTTGTCATTTCCATGGAAATATGCAGGAGGCATTACTTTTGGAGTGACCTACACATATGCGGGCCAAGACAATTTCTATTCACTAAATGTGGCCCCAGGCAAGCCAAAAAATTGGACACCCACGCATTAGATCAAGTTGCCCAAAGTCCCATTCAGTCTGTCCTACAGCATTTCCAGAGAGGGGGCATCCACAGCTTCTCTGTGGATGAGACACTGTTCCAGTGTCTCACCACTCTCATAGTGACAAATTTCTTCCTAACACCTAATATAAATTTACTCTCTTTTAGTTTAAAGCCATTGCCTCCTCTATCACTGCACACCCTGATAAAGAGTCCCTTCCCACCTTTCCTGAAGGCCCCTCTAGAAATTGGAAGGCCACTACAATGTCTTTCCATGAGCCTTCTCTTTTCCAGGCTGAACAACTCCCATTCTCTCAGCCCATCTGCATAGGAGAGGTACTCCAGTCCTTTCTGGACCCACTCTGAACCCATTCTAACAGGTCCATGTTACACTGGGGGTCTCAGAATTGAACACAGTAGAGCAGGTGGCATCTCATGAAAGTGTAATAGAGAGGGAGAATCAGTTCCCTAGTGCTGACTCTGAGAGATTTTTGCCTTATCCGTATCAGAGGCGTTAACAATCTCCTGAGCTGCAGTGACACTGCTTCTTCCAGAACAAAAAATAAACAAATATTAAACAGCTCAGAAAAATACTGTGAAGCAGTGTAGCACATAGAGCAAAGTATAGAACAGTATACCATACTAGAGAACACAATTATAGTTCGTTGCAGCTTAAATGCAGGAGTGATAAGATCAACATTTTTTTTTTTGTCAGCTTGCACCAACTTCAAGCTGAATGGCTTACACTGACACAGCTGCAGGATATGTTACAAAAAGTGCTGAAAGAAGTATTTGGTTGAAATGTACTCAATGGATATGATTATTTTGTTGTACTCGGCACTCGTTAGATCACACTCTGAATGCTATGTCCAGGCTTGGTCCTCCCAGTTCAAGAAAAATATTCAAAACTTGGAGATCATCTGACAGAACACAATCAAGATCAGCAATGTTCAAAAGCTGCTGCACTGAATTTTTGTGTACATAGAGAAAAACTGAAAACAAACTGAATGAATTGAGAACTACTGAAATAGATTACCAAAAGAAATGATGGAATATCTCTTCCTTTAAATACTGAAGGCTCAGGTTGATCAGACCCTGGGTAATATAATTCAAGGCCTTCCACTCAGCAAAAAGCAAGACAAGATGATCTACAGGGATCCCTACCAACCTAGACTTTTTCTGTGATTCCATAATCTAAACATAGACTGTGATCTAAACATCTGCTAAATACTACTTACACAGTAACCTTATTTTTACATTATTTTTTTTTTATTCTAATGTAAAAAAAATTATTAATTCTCTACCTTCTGCAAGTATTAGATGTAGTGCTAGTTTATTTATTTATCATTTATGAAATACTTTTATTAGCTGGAGTCATGTAAGAACACACAGACTCTGGCTGTCTCTGTCCAAGTTAATTTGGAAATAAGTACAGAGAACACCACTGTAAAAGAAAGCAAAGGTCAAGGTATGTGACAGGCAGGATTTTCGAGCTCATGGGCAATGTCATGCATACATAGTTTAACAGAGGTCACTACAAGCCTATTGGAGTTGGAGTGTGCTCCATGTGGATCTGCTAGTTCTTGTCTCCAATAGCTCAGTCCACTAGTCTGAGCCCTTGACTCTCTAGCAGTGGAGCACTCACGGCGGATTCTCTTTGTGACTCAGCTTTCCATGCGTATCAAGAGGAAAAAAAGCACTGACCAGATTTACAAATCGTCAAATGGATAAATACATTAACTGGACTAAGTCTTACAGGAATGGATGTAATGACAATTCCTTAAAACAGTGAAAATTGATTTGACAGGGCAATCAGAATCCTAAGGAAGAGCAATTAAGACAATAAAGTTTATTAATTAAATTAGAAAAAAAAATCTTCACAACCAGAGGACACTGTAAAAGAAAACACCCTCTCTGGGAACATGACAATAGCTAGAATAACTGGAATGGGGGGTGAGGGAGTATGCAGAACAGTAAGATTCTTCTCCAGTTATTTAGTTTAAAACTATTGAGAAGTGACATTAAATTAGATGTTTACATTTCTGAATTGCAGTTCATTGACAAAAACGTCTCTTACCTGCTTAAGAACATAACTGATAGGAAGTTCTCAAAGACAATACAGAAAAAGAGATGAGTCTTGTGAATAACTCAAGCTATCCAGCAGTCACACAGCTGCTAACAAAATATAACGATCCAGCTCATATGTAAGAAAAGTGTGCAAATAAATTAATCAAGAACCCTAACAGAAGAATATAAATCTGATTCAGAAGTAATCCTCCTCATAACTGAAAGTTACTAGCAGAATTACTTGAAATCCATATAAACCAAGCCATCTAAATGGAAAAATCCAAGGTCAGATACAAAAAGTTAATGAATCCTATGCAGTCAGTTGCAGAGATCATAGCAAAACTGCTCATATTATTATATGGATTTTATTTAGTTCTCTGAGCTAGCAAATTAAGCGAGCAAATCTTATATTTTTTTGCACCATTCCAGATTTAATGATTTTACATTACAGTATACAGAGATGATCATACATGACAGAATTACTCTCAGTAAACAATTCCACAGTTAACCTTTACACATACTATTTGCAGAATAAGCTACTTGGTTAAAGTTTACATGCTTTGCATTGTATGTGCAGAATTGGAGAAATATGCATATAAGCAACTAATACATCTCTGCTTATGACCAGTAATTAAACTGATGAATCCCTATAGTTTACAGTCATCTGTTCATAATCTTCATTGGAAGCTCATTATTTTCTTGTTTCAGTTCACTTAATCGTACTGAACTTAAAAAAAAAAAAGAAAAAAAGAAAAAACTTATTTTAGTAAAAAAAATACCTGTGAGTCACAACTCCTTACAGTGTTTGGAATTAATTGTTCTCTAAGTAACAAGACACATCAATTTGTGCTGCTTTAAGATCCTTGCAACAACGCTCAACATGTCATACATTTTCCAGTCATGTACGGTTGATTCAAGATGTTTCTCTTAAGAATCACCAGTCATGTAGTTAGTCATTTTCTACAATTTGAACCTACAGCAGTTGAAATTGTACCCAAATGCACTTAGGAACTATGGAGAAATCTACCAAAAAAAAAAAAATATATATATATATATAAGTATATATATAGATAGATTCTGTTCCTGACATCTCATGACTTGTCAGTATAATATTCAAAGAAAGACACATGCTTACATATGCTTTAAAATACATTTAACTAGCATATCTGGTGCACTGATTAGAGAAACAGCACAAGGATTTACATTAAAGAGATTCAGAAGATAAGCAAAAGGAAGGATTAGCAAATTCAGCTTGCAATGAGGACCAAGTAGACTGAACAAGAATCCATGGATACACAATTTCTTCCCCACTGAAACAAGTAACAATTTCCTTTGCAAGCAGTACTGACTCTGAAAAATCATTTCTCATTACTGCACATAACAACAAACACAGCAAATACAAGGAGTAAAATAAATTGCATGTTAGATATAGTGTCTTAAATCCCTTCCAAGGCAGTATAGAGGCACTGAGTTACTGTGACACTAAATGTTTACAGGAGGGCTTGGACTGGTTACTAATACTACTGGGACTTGACTATGACTTCATCCAGGGCCATCACAAACATCACCTGGATATATTGTAATGCTGTGAAAAATCTAGCATTACCTGCTCTACCTATGCAGTAATAAACCTGTTAACCACGGTGCCCAGTTTTGACAGACACCTGTGAAGATGAATGACAGATGACTTTCAAAATACAAACTGGCCCAAGAATATTCAATATCCCTACTACACTGGATGACAGGAGTAATTCAGTGAGGTTTGGACACTAATGTGAACTTTTGCTCAGCTCTGGAAAAGCAGCAGGAAAGAAGAATGATCACCACAGTCCAATTTCCAAACACTTGGAAGTTCAGGTATCTGCTGACTATATATTCAGCAGTCCTAAGCAGGAAGTTACTGAGCAGATCTGAGTACAGCTGATTTGTTTCAGAAAGTTGTGAAATTACTTTGAGTTCAATGTCCATAGTCATTTCTGTAAACTGACATTAAAATTATTAAGTTTGATGTTACCACCCCAATAAATTCAGCAAATACTCACTTTCAGTAACACACTTACAGCCATATTAGATCCCTCTACTTTGTTTGGAAGGTGTCATTTATTTGTTTCTGCAAGGTACTTAAAGCAGAACCCAAGATACCCATCACAATTCCACCTTTAATTCAAAGTTTCAGTGAATTACTGAAAAGTTAGGTAACCTTATCAGTGATTTGGGATGAACAGAGGAGCTAGTAAGTATACTGTACCAAATTATCTGTGACAACTTGGCTGCCCCCGGAAATGTCCTAACCTTATATACAGTAAAACAAACTGACTTTCCAAACAAACTTTCCAAATTTGGATGCATCACTTTTTCTCTACCCAGGTTCCATTCTGCATCAGCAATATTTAAATAAGACAGCCTCTCGGACATTCTGATAATGGAGTTACAAGCTCATTTTACCCTGCTTGCAAAAGAAAGATGATAACTCTTTGGATCAGCATTTGCAGACTTACTTACCAGGAAGATAGCAGGAAGACATACAAAAGGAGTGTGCTATCAAAGGCCAAGTCAAGCAGCTTACTGATATGATCTAGAGGAGTCTATGAGTCCCAGGGAAAGTAAGGAAAATTGCAGTTATTATGCTTATTCATGATTATAACCATAGCCTTATAAAAGTTGGCATTATAGTTACTTTTTAAAATTGCAGGAATTAAGACACAGAGGGTTGAACATACTTGCTTAAGGTCAGAGAGCCAGTGGATATACAGAATAGAACCTGAGTCATATTCTTAAATAAATAGGTCTAATTCTGGGATTTTGAAGTCTGGGGATTGTCACATGTTTTCCAGTTTGAAAGCATTATTCTACTTCTCACTTTCAATGACTAAAAGCTTCTTAACACATAAATGAGGAAACTACATACAGCAAGCTACACTTTATCAGATGTACAAAATAAATTTGCATTTTAAGTTATGAATCAACTGACCATTTATCCAAAACAACAAGTACAAGTGGCCCTTCTGACCTACAGCTAGAGGAAGAACACCCTAGGACTGAAGGAAAAAAAATAATTAAAACAAACAAACAAAAAACCCAAACCACCAACTGATTAAAATATGATGTTAGTAAAGACTGGTAACTGAGACAAACACTATGAAAAGTGACATATCAGATGTCCCCCCCTATCAAGTTTAAACAGCTTAGACTCACTTCCCTAAAAACAGTCATGGGGCCCCTGCCACAAGGATAAAAATGTCTAGCTCAGCTCTGAAGTAAGCTTCACTATTTTAAAATAAACCTAGTCTCAGCCCTCAAATAACATTAACTGTTATGCTATAATGATATCTTATTTATTTTTAATGGAGCTTATTCACAACATATTCATTAGAACATTATACTGTTTGAACTACATATTACTTTTCCTTCTCCTTCAAGACAAATCACTGACATGCAAAACAGTTTTTTGCTAATTGTATTCCAACACTGATGCGTACGTTAGCATAAGCAACCTAAACAGCAGTATACCATTTGGAGGGGAAACTAAACATGGAATCTTTCCACAGCTTCTCAAATCCCTATTTAAAACTGAGTTCTTCTGCTAATGTAACTGAAAACAGCCTTTAGAAAATTAGGACTACTTCTTTTCCGGACTTCATTGTATTGCTCTGAATAACTTTTTATATTATTATTTATTTTTAGTATCCTTACTTTCATGGGATTATACTACAATTGTTACTCTGCTGCTGTCTTACAACATCACAGTCAAAATCTGACAGAAATAAATATCTCTATTATGTCAAGGGACAAGCATCTCAGGGTCACCCTTTGCCTGTCCCTCCTTGCCATTATTCCCTGTGTCAATAAATGGAGGTTATCAGATAATGTAGCCAGGGGCAAGAGAATAAAAGAGATTTGAACGTGCTTCCTGTTCTAAGCTGTCTGTAATTTGCAATTTTTCTCATTTCAGGGACAAGCCATCTGCTCCTCTTAAGCCACAGAGATTAACTTTCAGTTATGCAGAGGGACAAAGGCTGCTCACAAGATTTAACTGTTTGACCAACAGGCTCAAATAAGCATTAAAGCTTTGGTGTGCTATCTCATATATTCCTGTTAGGGGTAAATAAACATTTAAGTATGCATTACCATAAATAAACCATTCTAAAATCTCTAGCTAGTCTACAGTACCAATACCTCTGACAGCAGATTCGCCTGAACAGATATGGACACACTCCCTTTCTTTTAGTTTGATCTGAGACTTAATAAAACGTGACATTCATGGCTGCAGTACTACTGCCTTTATAATCGCACAACATTGTTTTTCATCTATAAGAGAAAACATGAATCACTCCTGCTATAATACTAAATTAGACAAATAACTAATGCAGAAAAATCTCATCAGGAGCAATAGTTTTTATCTATAACACAGTATCAATGGAAAATTTGCTGTATTTGAAATTTTGCTGATACTTCAACGTCAGCTACTTCACAGCCGGCATTTTTCTGTTCTTAACATTTTAGCAAAAAGAAAATCTTAACAATCTGCTATAGAATTTACTTCAAAACTGAATATTAAATATCTGAATTTGGAAATTTGACTCCATTTAACTTAGACATGTGAACTTTTGTTCATAATTATACTATTAATAACAAATCAGTACTATTCCCGTGAGATTTTTCTGAAATAGGTTGAATACAAACAAGTAAGACACATTAAACATCTTCATGACTACACTTAGCTTTCCAGCTCTTTGAAATACAGAAGGGCAGAGATTATATCATCTTGACAGATGTTCCTCCAATAAGACACATTTTATATTAAAATTAAAGCAATGTTAAATGTATTATAAATGTCTCACTGTATGTGCATTCATTAACCTTAATTAATAGAACGAATTAAACTTCTGAAGACTGTTTTCTTGCAAAGTTCTCTGCTAAAGTTTTAATAATTTATTCCTGTAACTTCAAATTTTAATTTTTAATTCTCATTTTGAAATTCTCATACCATGCATAAAATTCCTTCTCAAAATTTTTGGTCTATAAAATTTCCATTTTATACACAACGTGATTTTCTGATACAACCTGTGAAAACAATTCCTGTAAACCTCTTCCCTGACAAAAAAATAAAAAAAGAAATGAAGTGAAGTGAAATCTATCCTACATGTAATAGTGAATACCTTTCTTGACAACTAAGTTGCTATCTGTAAAGGCAAACATCAATACTGGATTTCTTCTGCAGAGTTATATAGGGAGCTCCTCAATCTCCATATATTTGCACACAAACATTCTGAAGGCAAACTAAGTCAGCTAACATTTGCAGTTGCCCCATCCCTTTACAAAACGTATTACACACTTAAGATAATTCAGCGTAAATCATCATCCCAGCCACACATTTAAATACTATAAGCTTTCTTAACCCTCAGCTCAGACTTCCCTAATCTCTGAAAGAAAGCAATGACAGATGGCCACGAACAACTGCTAAGAGGACCACAGAGAAACACCTGAAGCTCTTAGTGATATGGTGAAGAAACACCTTCTGTTTCAACTTACTGCTGAGCCTCACTTAGATCAAATTGCTCTGTGGAACTTACATGCAATCCTTACACATTAACTCATACACCTGCTATTAGCTTTCAAAAAATGTATTCTCTTGTCAGGAATCTAATTCAAAAAAACTTATGTCCTGTTGGGCAGAAACAATGTACCACCTCTTTATCATAGTTATCTCAGCAACAATATGTTTGCTACATGGAGACAAAGACAATACACTAAATAATGCACTTCTCCATCACCTCCATGCATATACATGTCAACACAGGTAAGTCTGAATAAAAATATGTACGCACACATATATCTATCTGTGTGTATATGATATATGTACATATACATATATATGTGTGTTATATACTAGGGACACTCTGAAAGTAATGCCTCCTATTTTATTACGTTGGCCCACGACATCAGAGGCAAACGGTGGTGGTATAAGGCAGTAGAGATTGAACCTTCCTGCCAATAATCCATTACATTCTGTTGCTGTGTGACACATGGTAGGAGAGTGGCAGTCTGACAAAATGGCGTCTGACATGGAAGTGCATATGAAGCAAAGGTGTGGAACTGAATACTTCTGTGCGGAAACAATGGCACCCATTGACATTCATCGATGCTTGCTGAATGTTTATGGAAACCAGACAGCGGATACTAGCACAGTGAGGCAGTGGCTGGTGCATTTCAGCAGTGGTGACAGAAATGTGAAAGGCAAGACACATTCCAGATGACCATGCACAGCTGTCACACTACAAAATGAAGATCTCATCTCGATCAGCTTATCCATTTAATCATCCAATTTAAATATCAGATTAAGAAGTTGCTGGTGATGCATTTTAACCAGGTAATGGCTGAAAGGCGCTTAATTTTCCAATTAGATCCTAACTCTCAGTATAGAAGTAGTTGTTATGTCAACACAGGGAAATTAAACAACTGTTTACAACAGTAAACAACAAATGTTGTTTACACTTTTTTTAGTAAAGAATTGCTTCTGGAAGAAGCAATGTCACTGCAGCTCAACAGTCACGAAGTGACATTTTCTTATAAAAGGTATCTCCCATCTTTCCACACATTTACCTGCAACATTTCCCTACCAAATGCACAATTTCACTGCTTCAACTACAAAAACTTCTTTACCAGGCTTTAAACATGTAGGGTTCACCTAAGCATTCACTGACATCTTTATCTCCCAAATACTGTTTACATTCATCTTTGTGTGCCTAACTACATGGGATCAATTCAACATTTAAAATTGAAAAGACAGATCTAGTCCTCTTTTAAAAGTTCTCATAAAAATGGAGGCCAACTACTTACAAGTACATTCACTGTCACAAACCAAGATTTGGAGTGAGTACAGAGAATCTAACACACCAGTGAACTTGCTACCTGCCCTTAATTTCACTTTTTAGCTAGGTGTCAACTATTACACTCAATCAAATTTCTTAACCATAAGTCTCCACAGGGCAAGGGCCCCTTTGCACTTCTTTGTAGTGACTAATACAGTGGGGGACTTACTGGGGTCTACTAACCTTTGCTAATGTAATAAACCTGTCAGAGAAAATTATGGGGAAGTTAAAACAGCTGTTAGCTGGGAAACTTGTATAACTTTCTATCTTCTTTCTTCTGCAAACATCACACACATGCAAACACGTGAAGTTATCAAGTACTTAAAAAAAGTTTTTATACACATTTTTGTAATACTCCCATTTATTATTATTATTATTATTATTATTATTATTATTATTATTATTATTATATCTATTCCTAGCTCTGGATAGGGAACTTCAATTAGTCTCCTTCTTAAACGCTGGTTGGAAAGCTGCAAACACACTGGCAACTGAGGTATTGAAAACAAAACTCACAAACCCTTGAACCATACAGTTATCAAAAGACAGTCAATGGATAATACAGTGCTTCAGTTCAGAATGCCTGGGTTTCTAAAATTCCATTACCTTGTTCATATATAAACCCTAACCTTCCTCTAAAGGAAAAAAATGTGTTAACAGGATACTAGAAATTCAAACATACTGGGAGAATACAGGTGTCACTTAAGTTTAAATTAGATTCTAAGTAGCTATCCTGAAGTATAAGGTTTAGATACTGAGCAATTAGTTCCTTCTTAATAACAGGAAGTCTTTCAGAGAGAGCAGTAACAGACATAGGTTATTTAGTAAAGTACAAAATGACCAGCTTGTGGCTTGCAACAAATTTTATCTTCCTGTTAATTCAGCAGTACTCAAAGGCGCACACAGAGAGAGCAGTTAAAGAAATTTATGAAACAGATGAATATAAAACCCATGAAAAAACATGAAAATATTCGGAAAGGGTTTAAAATGTAATCTCTGTTTAGAGACTTATTTTAAAGATGCTGCTAATGTATACAGCAGATGAGCACTACATCTGGCATTTTCCAATGGTGTGAAAGGTGCTGACTAAGCATTTGCCCTTCTTGTGAAACAAATTTGAAAAGTAAGAAAGAACAGGCTAATTCCTTGTTTAAAAATCAAAATCAGCTTACGCATTGCTTTTTTAAGAAATTTTGTTCTATGGAGAGACGGAGAAAATAAATTTGAGCTCATCTCGATCAGCTCATCCATGAGAATTTGTGGATTACAATCAGGGAACTAAGTATGGAGCTCATTATCAGCTCCAGTGCATTGAAAACAATGGCTGCAACATTGGAACATTGCAAAGTTTGTGTCACGTGGGTCCGATGAATGCTCGCAGGAACAGAAAGAACACTGTGTGCAAGTTTGTCAGGATCTATTGAACAGTACAAAGCTGAAGGTGACCGTTTCCTGTATCATTACCAGTGATGAGACAAGGTGTCACCACTATGAGAAAGAGTCCATGGAGTGGTGACATGTGAATTTCCCATTGAAGAAAAAGTTCAAGATGCAGCCCTCAGCGGGTAAAATGATGGGAATCATCTCTTGGGATAAGAAAGGGGTGGGCCTTCTGGATTTCCTGGAACCCATACAAACCATCAACTCTGACTGATACATCACAATTCTGACTAACCTGAAGGCTCAAACTTTCAGAGTTCCAGGCCAGAGAAGAAGATAACCTTTCTCTTGCAACACGGTAACAGCAGGCCCCCTACAAATTTGAAGACCTTGGAGCACACTGCCAATCTCGGCAGAACTGTCCTACCACACCCACTGTACAGTCTCGATTTGCTGCCTTCTGACTTCTGCCTCTTCAGGCTGATGAAATATGGATGGAGTGAGCAACATCACCATCGTAGCAGCTGTGTAACAGTGGCAGTGGATCACCTCTGCTGGTGCAGATTTTTAAAAGCAAGGCATGCAGGCTCTTGTCCATGGCTGGCAAAAATGCACAGCTAATGGTGGTGACTGTGTTAAAAAAAATAGCATTTTGTAGCTGAGAATTTGTTCTATCAAATAGTGTTATTGTGCTACTTGTGTCCGTTGTGGTTTCCATGGAAATAAATAGGAGACATTACTTTCAGAGTGACCTACATGTATATATGCATATATAATTAATCTTCAGAAAGATATGAGCTGGCTGACAAGCAGAAGGTATAGTACAGTTCACTGGCACATGTGGGAGAGATTAGATCTTTTTCTCCACGTCAATAAGCAAATAATGGAAAAAACATCCTTCTTTGGGCCAACACTGAACAATTGTTCAAGCTAATAGGGCCCAGAGTTCTTGGACACCAGAGAAATACTGTTCCTCATTTTTCAGTAGATACATTGAAGAACTACTGTAGTACTACAGTAGAACAACACTTCCCAGCAGCCAAGCCTTGTGCCACTACAAATCTTGAACAAAGTAGCTTTATGGAAAGTACACTGGTCATTCACATTGCCCATTAACTACTTCATTTGCCACATAGCTGCTAGACTGGCATCTGTTTAAAGACACCTTGAAACAGCTTTCAATCTCTGTTTACAGTTGCCTAAAAGTTTTTTTTTAATAAGAGAAATGACCTTTCATTACAAAAGATGATTGTCACTGCTTAAGAGCAGACACAGCTTCATGGTTCTGGACTTTCCTTTCTTAATAGAAATTCTGCAGGATGCAAGGCTCAAACTGCAGTGGGGTGCTGCTATCCTAGACACGGCCCTGTCAGTAATGCTGTCAATGTTCTGTACTTAACAGCTCAGTGTGCTGAACGCCAGGACTAATGAGACCAGGCAAACCTGGGAATGAGAAAAAAGGGTTGAGAGGAAAGATAGGACTGAAATAGCAGGGAGTACACAGTAGGAGTAGGTGTCAGCGGCAGAGCTGCCTGGGAAGCCCAGAGCTGGGCTAGCAGGAGAGTTTAAGGCAGGGGTGAGAGACACCAAAATTTTCAGAGTCAGCAAGGAACACACACAGATAGCCAAAAACCCAAAGCCTGTCAGCCATAGTATAACAAACAAAGATTCCAGGTGCAAAGGCAGAGGTGGCAAACTACAGCACACTTGCCTATAGCATGCTTCATTCTAGCTTACATTTCCATGAGTAAAATGAGATGGCCTATTTACTTGAATGGCTCAAGACACAGGATAATAACATAGTCTGATCACGAAAAATAAGAATCTAGCAAGACTTCCGTCCTCTGGAAAAATGCACAAGATGCCAAGTTTGGCTGGCAAAAGTTGAATTCAAATCAGGTAAAGAGAAGAAAGGGGGAATTTAATACAGCTAAGGTGAACAACATAAATCAGGCTGATTGATCAAATTTCTGTTGCAAATAACTTCAAAAGGTACTTGACATCTTGCATGATAGCATTTTTCTATAATTGTGATTCTACAGTACCATATTTGTTCTGTATAGCATAGCTCTTAAAAAAACATTTTTGAAATATCAGAGATGTGACAATGTTTAATAACAGAAAGAAAAGTAGTAAAACTCTAGTAAGAAAACACATGTATTTTAATAACTGAGGGCAAAGAGATAACTAATGAATGATCACAGAGAACACGAATAATGATATCAGAAGAGCTGTTCCAAAAATAATGGCAACATGCATCGTATGAAAAAAATTCTTCCAAGGTGTCAAAGTAATGCAGTCTTCAGGTTGAATAAAAGTGATTTATTCCAGGAATAGTTAAGGCAACTTTCTAATAGTGTTTGTATACAAACTATAAAAAAAATAAAAACACTCACATGCAAACTTTGATGAAATGTTCTTCACTGACCACTCCTATCTTTCTATTCGAGTAAGATTCACACAATTTCAGTGGTTGAAACATTTCAATCTATTACTGCTAAAAGATCACTGTTGCCAGAGTGGTTCAACACTATACCAAATCTCCCACTAATGCTTGCTCCTAAAAGTTATTTCAGTACATGGGTCAAGATGAACAGAGAAGCTGCTAGTAAGGCTCCAAATTTGAACACTGATGACTCTAGACCATCTGAACTGTACTGTTAATGCCTCTTCTTTTAAAATAAATATAGAAAAGATGTCTTCATTTATTTATGAGGTATACTCTAGACCACAAACATTAATGATTTGGTTTATACATTCAAGTATTGCAATCATCAGGAAAGCATTGACTTTTGATTTTAAATTAAGCAAACTATTTAATTTTCAGCTGTATTCACGCATACCAAGTATTTCAATTAGTCTGTAAGTTCCTGAGACATTATGCTTTTAAATTGCTTGTTGAGGCATTGTTACAACTCCTCCCTGTCTCTTGGCTGATGGAGGAAAATCAACTTTGATCCTTCAGAAGTAAATGCAAACCTCCAGTTTCACATATCAGTGTGGACAACTGTAGCTGAAACTGAATCCAGACTACTTCATCATTCCAGTTATTTCACATTTATGGTGATACTGTAAGAGGTTAGAACATACGCAATTCATTGTTTTTAAATGGAGAAATGGAACAGAACTTCCTTCAAACAAAAAAGCATTTTGTCAATCAAGTTTACAAAAATTTATGTCAATAGTGAGAATGTACTTCAAAATTATATTAAACTACAGCTTAATAAAATATGAAGTATTACAACAGAAGGCAAAAATCCTGCCACCACAGGAATTTAACCCTACAGTAATTCTCCTCTTCCTGAAGGACAACAGTTTTGCCCCTTCTTAAATAACCCCGTTCAAAACATTAGAATATCGAGTTTCAAGAATTATTAGTTGAGCTACAGCAACCAGATATAAAAGACATACATTTCCTCATTAGGCACATGTTTAATACTGAATGTATTCCATGCAAGTATAAGAGACAGGGTGAGGAGGGGAGGAGGAGACAGCTGGGGGGAAGGGAAGAACTTACTGTAGTGCTTCAAAGATGCACTATAAATGTATGCAGCAGTACAGACAACACTAACAAATGAAGGCAACTGAAAATGCAGTACTCACCCAAAATATCAAATTGAAAAGGAACATGATATATTTCAAACAACACAGGCAGCCTCTTGTCATGTCGCACTTCTTAAATTCTAAAAGGAAAACAAAGGATAGATCCAGGTAAAAGACCACATATTTGCTGCCTTTGGGTGCACTGTATTTGTCACTTTTTATGCCAGTCCCAGTCCCAGAACCAGTCCCGGTTTCGACGCCAGTGTGGTTCTGTGTGCGTGATCCAGCTGTACCATAGAAAGCTCCAGCAGTAAAACCTCGGCCAAATTGCCTTCCTGAGGTAGAAGGTTTAGTAAAATCTGAGTCTTTGCTATTCAAAGATGGACTCCGGTGAATTGAAGAATCCTCGCTACTTGACTTCTCCATGATTTCTCTTTCCACAGTTGTCAGATTTAATGTACAGCATCTCTCAGTATTGAATGCAGTGCAATACAGGCTGTCTGTATTTCGCTTCGCTTTTTCTTCATACATAAATCAGATAATTACTGCAGAATTTATTCACTGCATTGTTGCTGTTTTTATCTATTTTTTATAGCAATGCAGACTGTACTCCATCCGTAGCACAGATTTATTCATTAATATCCTATGCAAGAACAGACTCATGATTTATCTTGATGAATCAGTTAAGCAGAATTTAAATTTTTATTCAAGAGCCACAAGCTCGTTCTCTCTGCCCTTATTCTACAGCCTTCTAATCTATAGGCAGCATATAGTCCTTGCATCCATTTCCAAAAAGCTTCCGCAGTACACCTGGGAGACTTCCCTGCAGCCTGACCACTTTCCTTGCTCTAACCTTCCCTCTCTGAGTCTGACTGTTCCACACGCTGTCTTTTTTTTCCCACCCGTTTACAGTATCTCATTCAGTAATCAGCTATCAGAGCGCACTCCATGTTTCACTGCTGTTGACGTGAAATCATCAGCAACTGCAACCACTGGGCATTTCCCACAGAAATCCCTGACCTAATAGCAAGTAATAAATCCACCCTCTTGCTTGCTCCTCCCCTCTGCTTTCCATCTGACCAGTTAGAAGCAGCCTTCTCCCACTGGGCACGCCTCCATGACACAGTATCTTTAATAGGATTAGAAATACTCTTGATTATACAAGTGCACAACAGAAAATCTCTTTAAATGTCAAGTACTGTTTAGCTGTTTATGAGCTAGAACTGTGAGTTACTGGTACTCTTTCAATGCAATCAAACTGTGTTAAAATATATATATTAGATAGCCAAGAAAATATATATTAGATAGCCTCTCTCTGTGCACAAAATGAACAGTGACTATACATACACAGAATTTTCTTCAGGAGTAAATGTTATGGGACAAGGTACTGGAACAGACTAATAGCCAGTATACACTGAATAGACACATATCTCAGTTATACATGCACATAGTAACACTGTCACCTCTGAAATAATTAACCATAAGAAAAGCGGAGCTGCTGTCTCCTACACGATGATCAGTCAATTGTTAAAACTCATGAAATGCAAGATTCTGAAACTCCATCTACTTACAGTCTAAGTAGTAAATCAGAGATTATTCTTGTGTATGCTAATATATTGTCCTATGCTGTAAGTAGATTATGAACTAGAAACACTGACCCAAATGTCACACTTCTTTTCCAGACAGTAGCACAACATGCCCGGCAGGACTCTGAAATAGAGGCAGGAGTATGCATGTGTGTTGGTGCCTATGCTTGAGGGGGGGCAGGGAAAGGGGAAATAATTCAGGTCACACTTGGTGCTTCCAAATTTGTTGTTTTGTCAAGACTGTAAACACACCACAAGGATGGTGCAAAGTGAGACAACATTTAAATTGCAAATTATCCTTTTCTTTTTTTAAAGAAAGGATATTAGGAGGCCACTACAAAAGAAATACAGTTACCAGGAAAAGAAAAAACTATGCCAAATTAGAACTGATCCTGTGAAATTTCTTTACTCTTAGATATCTGTGCCCAACAGCTCCTTAAGTTTCTGTTATTTTTACACTGCAACATTGGAATCAACTTCCTAAAGCAGTGATGTACCCTTACTGATAGGCTTTGCCTGCGAAAATATCCTTATTTTATTTTCCTGTGAAAATAACCATAAAGTGCTTCATGTCATGAAATACTTAGTATTTGCGAATGTAAAATTCTTCTCTCCTTGTTAGAATAACATTTTAGCAGGCAGGCCCAAGGCTTTATTAAGCATGTTTACTCACTCTGTTTTTTAAAAGTCATTTCAGAATTACGTGCACCAAGTTTCTCCATCATAATTGCAACTATAAGATGAAGACTAAGTAGTCCACATGAAACACTGGAGCAGCAAAGTTTCTGCACATAACACAAGGAGAAAAAATTCCAAAGACATGAGAAAGTTTGTTATGCCATGACCAGGGATCTGCCTGAGACACACGAACTTGCAACGTAAGAAGCAGCATTCAAAGCATAAAGCAAATGCCTAAGTATCATTTTAGAAAAATGAAAAGGCTCTTCTGTTTGAAAATTTACTTACTGGTTGTGAAGTTCTGCCATTTCAATCCTATGCTGCAGCTAGATACTGTCAGAATTTACCAAAATGAGCCCTCAGCAAAAAATAATATGAGACTGCACAGGTAGTTCTAGTGTCTAATATATTTTTTCTATATACTCTTTAGTTTGCCATAAGATTTACACTGACAAACTAGAAAGAAAGGAGTTAGATCTTCAGAAAAAAAAAAATGTGTACTTCCATTATAAATATCTGCCTCAGTTACTAACAGTTGCATTACAATAACAAACTGTACACACCTCAAGATTAAAAAAAGATTATTTTATAATATACAAAAAATCTCTATAAATCCAGTCAGAGTTTGTAAATGGTGGAAATATTTATATTGCTGGTTAAGAAAAAAAGCAATACAACACTCCCCCAAGCTTTTTCCAATTTCTCATTAGAAGACCATCTTGAATTTTTCACAGAATCATAGAATCACCAAGGTTGGAAAAGACCTTCAAGATCATCCAGTCCAACCATTCACCTACCACCAATATTTCCCACTAAACTATGTCCCTCAGTACATCTAAACATTTCTTAACACCTCCAGGGACAGTGACTCCAGCACCTCCTGTGCAGTCTGTTTCATCACCTAAGCACTCTTCTGGTGAAGAAATGTTTCCTAACATCCAGCCTGAATCTCCTCTGGCGCAACATGAGGCCATTCCCTCTAGTCCTATCATTAATTATGCTGGAGACGAGGTCAGCCACCACCTCGCCACAACCTCCTTGCAGGTGGTTAGGTGATAAGGTCTCCCCTGAGCCTCATCCTCTCTAGACGGTACAATCCCAGTTTGCTCAGCTGCTCCTCATAAGGCCTGTGCTCCAGACCCCTCACCAGCTTCACTGTCCTTCTCTGAACACACGCCAGTGCCTCAATATCTTCTTGTACTGAGGAGCCCAAAAATGAACACTGTACTCAAGGTGCGGCCTCACCAGAGTTGAGTACAGAGAGATGATCACTTTCCTGCTCCTGCTGGCAACATTATTTCTGATACCAGCCTGGATACCATTGGCCTTCTTGGCTACCTGGGCACACTACTGGCTCACATTCAGCTGAGTGTTGACAAATACCCCAGGTCTGTTTCCTCTACACAGTCTTCCAGCCACTCTGACCCAAGCCTGTAACACTGCATGAGATTACTATGATCAAAGTGCAGGACATGGCATTTGGTCTTGTTGACCTTCATCCCATTGGCCTCAGTCCAGAGATCCAGTTTATCCAGACCTCTCTGTAAGGCCTTCCTACCCTCAGGCAGATCAGCATTTCCTCTGAACTTAACTGTCATCTGCAAACTTACTGAGGGTGCACTCAAAGCCCTCGTCCAGGTCCATCAATAAAGATATTAAACAGGACAGGCCCTAGTACCAACCCACAGGGAACACCACTTGTCACCAGTTACCGGCTGGATTTCTGGTCATCATTCACCACCACTCTCTGGGTCTGGCCATCCAGCCAGTTCTTTACCCAGCAAAGAGTGTACCTGTCCAAGCCATGAGCTGCCAGCTTCTCCAGAAGAATACTGTGGGTCACAGTTTTCAAAGGCTTTGCTGAAGTCTAGGTAGG
>JANHGO010004562.1:0-24742 GCA_024606505.1 Aquila spilogaster | reverse complement strand
CATGGGGGAAGCTTCTAGCAGCTTCTCACAGAAGCCACCCCTGTAGCCCCCCAGCTACCAAAACCTTGCCATGCAAACCCAACACAAGTCTCTGTTAATATAAAGAAACTGGGGAAAGAGTACACTTTTTGGGTACAGTGTAACTGTTCACATTACCTACAGTAATATCCTACACCAATTTGAACCCAATTACTCATGTTTTATCTTTATACAACTAAAGCCATTCTTTGAAATGGATATGGCTCTGCCATCTTCCTTTGCATCAGTTTTCTTGGCCTCAGAGCATACTTCAATATCACACAGCGCTCCAGACCCCTCATCTAACTCCACAGCTATACTAGAATCCTATATTAATGCATGTAATGTTTCTCTACATATGTACCAACTACCTCAAAAACTTCTTCTTGTGGTCTTCTGTTCTCTTCTGATCACCTGATACCTCAGGTAACAAATTGGCTTTGTATTAATTGAAGGTTTACAGATAGACTTACATCTTCCCACTTTGGAGTCAAAACCTGACTGCGAAAAGCATTAAACTCATAAAGACAAACCCTTCATTCATCTTTAACATTAAGACTACCACTTTTACTCTAGTTTGCAAAAAAAAAAAAAGAAAAAAAAAGAAAAAAAAGGCAAAACAGGATCATTTATAATGTCTGCTTGATTAGGTGTTGGTTTCTTCTCTTCTCTCTCATACATGTTTGGAATCAATCCGCAAATTGTGAACAAATATGACAGAGGAACAGAAGTCTCTGCAATGATAAGATTCTGTAAGTATCATGAAAATCAATATCCGAGTCAAGGAGAAAGACCCAGATTACTGTCGCTGTTGAACACTGAAGTTACCTGTCCTGTTTGGCCTCCTGGCTGGATAATGAGCACGTGCAAAGCCCCTCAGCACAAAACCACAGCGTATTTCAGAATCAGGCACAACACCTGCTACCTCTTGTTTGGCTAGCACTTTGGGAGCACAGAGGGAAGATGAACGTATTACAGGGCATGTCAGGGAACTAAAAGTCTAATGGGGTGCCAGAGCACCTAGAAATAAGGGAACACGGCAGGAAGCTCATTCCATTGTTGTGGCAGGACAGGGGTATAGGTGATGTAAAGACAGAAGACACAAAACTGTGGGAAACCAGGATTCAGTATTTCTGCTGCTCCAAGATGAGCTATGCTTAGAACGCAACCATTCATGACTTCCGAAACCTTGTCAATGACTTTTCTTGCCTCACTTCTCAGTATTTCTTGACTACACAGACCTATGACTTCAGACCAACATCTTCAAGACATTTTATGAAGAAGTGTTCCTCAAGGGTAGAAGGAACAGCTTTTACCACAATGTGCTTTTTATCATTTCTGTTGTACTGAATGGTAAAGATTTGTCTAAAAAAATCCAACCAAGGAAAATTTTCTTCCCCAAATTAGAGACTGCAATGGGATGTTCTGGCCAGAATCTCAGAATACACCTCCTACAGCAGCATCAAAAATAATTCTAGTAGAGAATTAAGAAATGTGGCCACCATGACACATGCAGCCCTTTTATCCTTTCTTTTTCATTCTATGGGGGACAGTGCTAATTAGTTGCTCTCACAGGAATTCATTCCACAAACTCAAACCAACTCTTCTGTTGCTTGCTCTATTGTGCTGAGGTATTAAACTGCTGACTGTGCCATCAGCCCATCATTTTTCAGGTACTGCCCTCCTGAATGTTAAGCACCTCAAATCTGATGCGGTATTAAATCTGCACAGAAGGAAAGCAGTTAAAATATCACAATAAAATATGGGGTTCTAGCCTTGATCAAAACTCTCCAGAAGGCAAAATGTTACATGATTACTACATTTTTGAATAATAATTTTGAACTCAAGTAGACTGCATGTCTGTAGTACCCTGAGATGTAATGAAGGAATGATCCTGGGAGTGATGATCTTTGACTCATTCATAGAGCACAAAGATGCAGTCAGCTATAAATAGTATGCAGGAGTAATGCAGCCATTACTGTATTCCGCTATGATTGCACTGTTATTCTGCAAGACGGACATGAAATCCAGGTCTATTCTTCATCAGCAGAATTAAAAACAAGCTTGTCTACACACAGAGATCCATAAATAAAATGGTTTATGTTGAAGATGCTCTTACCCCCCTATATTTAAGCCTGATCCATCACCCACTAATGGCAATAGAAGTCTTCCTACCAACTCAATTAAATGTTGGACTGAACTATTTATGCTACCTCTGATGTCAGGAAAAGTTTATTTTTTCCTTTCAATGGGTAACAGAATCTCTTTCTTACTGTTAAATTATTTTGTATATATGTATTTTTAAAGCTTCTGCATGAGGGGCATAACTGTTTTTTAGATGTCAGTATGAACACAACATGGATACGGAATTGTAAACATTCACAAAAGACTCCAAAACCAAGTAATGATGACTTGTCAGAACGCACACATTTGATGGGGAAGCAATTTTACCATGGAAGTATTAAACTAAAACTTTGAACAGGCTGTTAAGATTTGGTTCAAGGGGTTTGGGACAACTCTTAACATCCTTGGTCTCTCAGGTTGAAGTTTGACAAGGATCTGGCCTGGTACTACACCAGAACCAAAAGCTGCCGTCTCCTCCTCATCTATTTTCTCTTTCCCACCTTCTCCCACTCTTGTGCTGGTGTTTGCACAGCAAGTGCATAGCAAAATAGTTTGAAGACCTGGTCTCACTGAAAGATATTGCAGGGGAATGCTTGGCTGCCAGCCGGGTCAGTTTTCTCAGTGTGCTTCACTGTCCGGCACAAATGCCAGCACATGGAGGCACAACCAGCTTAAATGTGTAGTGTACTGTAACTTTAAAAACCTAAGACCAAATAGGGATAAATGACTTACACTGGACTGTTTTTTAGCCTACTGTCTTCAAAAGTACTGTTCACATGCTGACTTCTATTTATTGTGCACAGAAAAGGTAGACTGAATTGGACCTTACTAGATAAGCCTAATGGTTTGTATAACTCTGTATTCTATTTCAACCAAAAATGGTCATTTCAGACACAGACAAAAATCTCATAATAGACTACTAAGCAAACAGGCAACCTAAAAATATTTTTTTCTACCCAGACCACACTTCTGTTTTTTTACTGTGTCCCCTTAAGCATCAGGCTTTATTACCACTATTAATACTTGAAGTAATTTATTTATTTAATTTATTTTGTTAATTCCCCCTAAACACTTTGTCTTGATCATGTGTTTTGAGTGATTTTCTGGCCTGAATAAGCACTTTATTTGGGAAAAAAAACCCAAACCCAAGCCAAATTTGAATTTGCTACACGCTTGCTTACTCTTCTCACAACCTTCCCACTACTGATTTACAGACATTTTACGTATTTCTTCATGTCTGTTACTGCATTTTTGAGGAAGAGCAATGCGGTACGCACACACTATTACTGTAACGGCACACACGTAGCGAGGGCACAGTTTAACAATTTCGGCAGCGAGGCCGGCCGATGGGACTGCCGGCTCCCCTCTCTCCTGTCCCGCACCTGTTCCTCCGAGCTGTTAACTCGTTAAAAAAAAAAAAAATTACCTGTCAGAAAAACTCTTAAAAACGTTTCCCCTTGCACCCCACAGTCGGGGGGTTTACAACCAGGTTAAACTGCTAGAGAAAGCGGAGCCATTAATACGCGCGCGTGCGGCAGACCCCAACACCGGGACCTGCCGGGCAGGGGGGGGGAGACGTTCCCCGGCTGTACCACTGCGTGCCCCCTGCGGGGGGGACACGGGACGGACGGACGGACATGAGACGACTGCCGCTCGCCTCGGCAACCATCCGTTTCCTTAAGGCCACCCAGCGACGAAGCCCAGCGAAACACCCCCGCGCGAAACGCCGCTCCCGCCTCCAGCACCTGGGGCGTTCTCCCCGGCCGCCTCTTTTCTTCCCCTGTGCGGCAAATGGTACGAGCCCGCAGCAGGTGTGGCCGATGGGCCAAACCAAGAGCGGGCGCCGGAGGGGGAGCGGCGCGGGCGCGCGCGCTCCGGAGAGTGATGAGAGGCGGCGAGGCGGGAGGGCGAGACCGGGACGGGGCTGGCAGCGGCCGCATCATCGGGGAGCGACGCGAGCAGAGCGGCCGCCGCGGGAGATTGAAGTGCCTGCGCCGCCGCTGGGGCCGAGGCCAGGCGAGGCGGGGAGGGGGCGGCGCCGCCGCCGCTGCCGCCGCCACTGCAGCCGTTGCTCGGGGGGAGGAGAGGAGGAGGCGGGGGCCGCCCGCCCGCCCCTCCGCCGGTAAGTGCCAGTCAGTGGTGGGGGTGGGGGGGAAGGGTGCGGGCCCCGATCGCGCCGCGGCCTCTCCGGGCGGGGAGTCCGGCCCCACAGCCCCGGCGGCGGGTCGTATGCCCGCGCAGGGAAGGCCGCCGGGCAGGCAGAGGGCCCTCGTGGGTCGGAGAGCCGCCGGGCTGCAGGCCGAGGGGCCGCCCCTGCCCGGGTGCTTGTCGCCCGGCCTGTGCCGAGACGCCCATGCCAGAGCTGGGGACTGGGAGGAGGCTTCTGGTGAAGCGGCGCTGTCTGAGGCGGGAAAGGGCGGGCGTGAAGCTGGGCGAAAACTGGTCTCCTCTTTCCAAGGTTGATGAGTACAGGGAGCCCCCCACCCGCAGCGGCTGCCCCCCCCCTTTGCTGGCCCGGGTGTTGGCACAGGCAGGCCATGAACTGAATCACAAAACTAGTCTTGGTTTAAAAAAAAAGTTGCTGTGGTTTTTTTGTGTTGGTTTTTTTTGGTTTTGGGGTTTTTTTTTTTGTTTTTTTTTTTTTTGTTTAGCTTGAGTCAGCTTCCTGAGCTGATTCAGTGTATGAGCAGCAGAAGCGCTTGTGTGGGCAACAGAGGTTGGTGCAGAGGAGGAACTAGTGGCTGGGGCTGCTGCTTGTGGTAGAAGTGCTGGCTGAAAGTGTTAATAAAGCTACTTGCTAATTAGAACATCTGTAATAACTTATGAGTTATAATTTGGCCATTCTTATCTTGATGGAGCATTTATTTTAATGTTGAGGTATTTCAGACGTCTCTTGGTGGATGCCTTAGAAACTGTGTGTGTACAGGCTAGGTTTCTTCAGTGAGGACTTCACCTTTTTAGAAATAGATTGCTTCTTGTACAGCAGTACTTGGGGAAAAAAAAATAATCAGTGGGTCACCATTGCTTGATTGTCTTCAGGAGTCAGTTGCAAAAAGAGCAGGCTTTTAGGAAACTGACAACTATATGACTTTAGTTTTCTCAGTGTATTCACTTACCAGAACTACATTTACATTCTGTCACATACTGGATGACCTCATGTGTACAGGCATTCCTGAATCTAACAGATGTGATGAAAGGCATTTGCCCTTCCTTTAACTGGGCTTTAGAATCACAATGACAAAAGGCTGAAATATGAGGGAAGACAAATTTCTGAACGTGTTGGAGGATAGTTCTGTCTCCAACTGTGACAAATAGGGTGAAGAAAAATGGAATGTTCCTAAGAAACTCTGTAACTGGACACTAGTTTGATAGGTCTCAAAAGCATCTTGCCAAATCACTTTTATCTACAGAAGCAGCACCTCGCACATGCAGGACTCTGCTAGTCTGACTTTCTTAAGTGAACATGGTAGCTGAGTCAGTGGCAGTTTATAGTTCAGTCTTGTTAGATGACCTTTCCCATCTTCTGGTGAGAGGTTTGAGCTTTCCCTCCAGCCCCTCGCTAGTATTTTTACCTTGTGCTCCTTCTCCCAAACATCCCCATGCTGCCTAACCAGCTCTCTGTGTCTTGGAGGTTCGGATGCCATGAGGGCTTTACTTCCACTTCTCTCAGTTTCTATTCTCCTTGTCTACAGATATCGCCAGGAATTTGCTTTTGTTTTCCAGTAGACCAACTCCTTGCTGGCAGATCTGGGCTTCTGCTAGGAAAAGGGGGTTTGATACTGCTTGTACAGAGCTGCTGGAGCACTAGACTCAGCCTGGCTTGTAACTTCTGCTTATTCAATCAGTTGTTGTTATATCCAGATCTCAGCTCAAGTCACCGTCCTCCCTGGTCTTATTACTGTTGGCTGAAAGTAAAAATTGGGGTTTTCATTCCTTCTGTCTTTGCCTCCCTTTCTTGCATCTAAATTTGTTCATTTAAGCTAAGGAGTAGCTGGTAGCATTTTATTTATTGCTAGAGCTACTGAGAGCTTTGTAGCTCTCTCTCCTAGGTAAGTCACACACCCACAGTAAAAGAAGCCTTGGAAGTTTGGAAAGCTTCCTTTCTTGTCACTTTTTGTGCGCCAAAATCTTCTAAAGCATGTTTACAATGCCAAGCAAAACTTAGTCATGCAATTGTAATAAAAATATTTGCCACTTCTTACCACTAAGAGCGGTGTACAAAAAAAGTATTGAACGGCTATGGCTTTTTTTTTTAAAATCCCTTTTTAATTAAGCCTCCTTTTACTATCCCAGTTTTATTTCCATCTTCTTTCCTGCAAGTGAATGGATTTCAAAAATAATCTTACAATCTAATTGTTTTGGGGGGCGGGGGGAGAACCTGAACCAACCCAAACCAAAGCCACAGCCCCCACATACCTATGGATTAGGTGTCAGACATCCCGGTGTTACTTACAAAACTAAAAAAGCTGTTAGGGAATGGCATGAGCCTGACGGGGTGCGGGGCTAGCCCCCAAGCCCTGAGCACCCCGAAGGCGAGAGGGGGGGGCGGCCGGCCCCGGGCGCTGGGCCCGGCTCCCGCTTCTTCCTCTCCGCCGGGACTACCGCTCCCAGAAGCGCCCGGGCTGAAAGTGAAAATAAACGCCAGGTTACGCTGCCCTTTTTTTTTTTTTTTTTTTTTTTTTTTTTACCCTTTTCTTCCTCTCTTCCCCTCCCCTCCTCTCCCCGGCGGCGGTAGCACATGTCCTTTCTCTTTTGTTTTCCGCCTGGCAGGCCGGCTGCGCGCCCGGGCTGCGGAACCCGCCGGGAATCGCCGCCCCGAGGGAGAAGCAGGATCGGGACCCCGCCGGAGCCGTGTCCGGGGGCTGCTGCCCGGCCCTGTAGAGAAGCCTAGAAGCGAAGGTTTTTGTGGAGCTGGAAGTCCAGGCTGCGGAGCAAAACTTTGCTGTTTGTCCCCGCGATTCCCACATGCGAGTTGATAACGTGAGACCGGCTGCTTTTCTTATTGCTGCTGCTACCTCGAGTGCGGTGGGGGCCAGCGCTCTCCTCCCCCACCTGCCGCTGTTTCCTTTACCCGGCCCTAGAGCTGCTCGGTGGGCTTACCTTGCCATGTGGGGCTAGGAGAGGTGCGGTGGTTCTCCACGGTGTGAAGCGGTAAACATGGAGGCGGCGTGCAGACCTGACGGCGGGGAGCAGAGTCATCAAGGCAGCGGCATGGACGCCCCTGGGGACGCTTCTATGGACTGCTACTTGCGATCTCAGGGCTTGTACAGAAAGAGAGTTGCCAAGGATGGATCTTGTCTTTTCAGGGCTGTGGCCGAGCAGGTAACTGCTTACATAAACAAAGCTACTTCTCAGGAAAGCGGGGGAAGTGGATCTCGTTAGTGGATGATAATTAGCGTTAACATGCAGTCAAGTATAGGTTAAGGTTACGCAGTCGTGTGCTGGGAAAAAAAAATATTTCTGTCTTGTGAAGCGAGAGAAGTTCTGTGTGTAAAGCCGCCTTCTGTCATCAAGAAATTGTTACCTGTTTTGACCTTCCACTGCCTCCCTAAAGCTTTTTTTCAGCGTAAGATTTCAACATTTAGGTACAACTGCTTTGTATGAGACTGTTTAGGAAACAGAATTTAGTGGCAAGAGCTGAAAAGCCGCCGCATTCTTAGTTTTGTTAATCAGTTTACTATAAAATTAGAGAAAGTGAGTAATTTATTTTCAGTTCTTCCTGTTGAATTCCCCTCCCCCATTTCAGTGTTACTGATAAAGGAAAAAAGTGACAGCGTCATCTTGTCTTAAATACAAACAAACAGCAGTGGGAGCTCTGGTGCTTCTGATTGTGGGAACCCAGATTCCTGTGCTAATTATACACAGTTAACTTTTTTTAAAAATTACTTTCCCCACTGACTTTGTAAGTTCAGGCAAGCAAACACTGTTGATCTGATGTGAGTGGGGTTTTTTATTTCAAGGGAATAAGCAATGAATATACGTTGATACTCTGATTTTTTTAATTAATATATATAGAAGGTTTCTCCCGCACTCCAGTGTATGTGGAACTTTTTTCCAACTATTAATTAAATTTTTAACATAGCATTCTTATTTTATTGAAGGGAAGGTCTTTAATTCAGAGTTAGTAGGTGTTTATCCACAAGTTTGGCCTAATCTCTGTATTCTTCATGCAGAAAAACTGAACTGATCGGAATTTGGAAGTGTTCTACATGGAGGCTAGTGTGTAAGGTTTGCAAGAGAGGCTGCGACTTAAATTGACTAGAACTTCCCTAGTAGTGAGGATGCAGACAAAGTCACATTAGAGATAACTCTGAACCTATGGTAAAAGTAGTGTTTTTCCAGTAGAGATTTGAACAGGAGGTAGAATGCAGGTGTCATACTGGGATCTGAATTCCTGGCTTCCAAGTCAGTATTTGGGCAACAGACCTACACCTCCAAAAGTCAAGAGAAAGTAAATGTGCACTCTGTTAGATTTGGTTGGATTTCATTTGAACAAGTGCATGTTGGCAGTTGATTTCCTCACCCACTCCTGCAGTACCTTACTTATTCCATTAATTGAAGTCCTTTACAAAGGAGTCAGTTAAAGAATGACAAAAAGTGCTGTTCGTTTCGCTCAGTAAATCCCTATAAAATTTAATGTTTGAATTTAGTAAATCTGTGAATTCTGCAGTTAACTTAATTTTTTATTAAGTAATTGGGGTTTCACCTGCATAAAAATGTTGTTACTGAACGAATATGCATTTTAAATATTCCTAAAAATAATACTAGAGTATTTCCAACCCCGTATTTAGACAATAGTCATTAATTATTTGTGATCCATCATCAAAACTCCTCAGAACCAGTGTCACTTTCTTCTCTTTCTCCCTTTGTAGGTGTTACACTCTCAGTCTCGGCATATTGATGTTAGGATGGCTTGTGTAGACTATCTTCGGAAACATAGGGAGAAATTTGAAGCAGTAAGTATTTTTGTTTTCTTTGTGAGCATTTGAAAAAATGTTACTTTAATCCTTCCACTTTTCTAAGGTATATGCTGCTGTTTGTGACAGTATTCAGCATAGTTATGTACTAGTTGATGCTTTTTAAATTGAGTGCTCTTTAAATTAATTGGCACATGTGTGGTAATAACTCATTTTCATAAGCCTGGAGAAAGACCTATATACTGCTTGGACTGGAGGATTAGTGGAGTGGGAAGAGTTTTTTAATGCTCATTAAAAAACAAAACAAACTTTCTTAAACTTTAATAGTCTGTAGCGGAGCTACCAAAATCTGGATTTTATTTTAGTATAATGCCTATTTTAGTGAAGGTCATAAAATGTTCTTACTGTGCTATTTAATTGCTTTTACAATATATAGGGATTTGACTGATGAGATTAATGAAATTTGTTTCAGGGTCTACAGTTTCTTATGTGTTGCCGCTGTGGTTTTGGTTTTTTTTTGTAAACATCTGTAACGAAGTTCTCCATCAACCATAGACATAAAATATTTTGATATTGATCTATATTTGGCCAAAGTTTTCAGTGTTAATATTATAAAATCCTTTTTTTCTTCCTTTTAAAAGAACAATAATAAATAATGGTGCACCTGTTTGTGTATGTATGTGTTCTAGTGTATATACTATTTAACTAATTTCCAGGATAGCCGAAACGGGAGTATGTGTAAGCATTTGTTACTAGAGGATTATTACTCAGCTCTCTTTCTGTTCTAAATTTACCTGGACCCAAAATAAAAAGGCTGTTTTAGATGCACATTGGCATAGGGAAGAGAAGGAAAGCAGGAATAAGAGTGTGTGTATTTGCTATAATTTCTGACAAAGTCCCCTATGCTCAAATGTTGCTGATTGCTTTTAATGTGGAAGTTGTCAAGAATGAATGACATAAAATACAGTGAATCTCTGTGGGAGAATGCAGCTCTGACTTGACTATTTCCCTTTGCCAGGACTGTTTGCTTGTTTCCAGTCCATCTGAGGACTTATCAACTCTTAGATCTCTCTCCCTTCTTTTTAATTTTATTTTTTCACTGCTGACTTTAATCCCTTTCTTTCCAGAATTACCCCACTCACTCCAATATCTGCTTCTCTACTTCTGTTTTCTTGTTGCATTGGGTAGTTTTTGGAAATACTGTGACCCTTATTGACTCTAGATGTGTGTCGTTTCCCTTCCCCAGTTCTGGCATCCTCTCAGCCGGGTAACTTCTTTGTCAACACTGGCTGGTTTTACTATCTTGGTCTCTCTCCTACAGTTTCACTGTTCGTTTTTTTTTTTTTTTTTCTTTTTCTTCCTTTTTTGCTGTCCTTCTGAAAAGTCTCTTTTTTTTAAAAGTTTTTTGCCATTTTTCAGAATAGGTGTTTCATGTACAATGTTGAGGTGTTTCATATCTGTTCTCATTTCCTAGTGTTCCTGCTTCCTCAGGTACCTCACTTCAGCTCTGCTGATCTCCTTTGCTCCCCATATCTCTTACTATACTTTGTTTTCCATCTGGAATATAGTATTGTTAACTTACCTGTCTTAAAAAACCTGAAAACAACACAAACAACAAATGCCTTTTTCCCTAGCCTCTTAGTTCAACTCTTTGCTCGTCTGCCTTCTTAGTAGTTACGCTCTGTTGATGTGTACTGGTGGTACTCATTGAAGTTTCTCTTCTCTCTGTCTATTGTAACCATTTCAGCTTGGATTTCTGTCTCATTCCATTGATACTGCTATAACCCAAGTTTCAAGTGACCGTGTGTAACCACCATCTTCGTTTTCATCCTTTCTTGAAGTGTTATCTTTGCTGCTGTCTTTCCTCCTCTTTTTCAACTCTTCAGTTTCCTGTGAGAACTTTCTGGTGCCTCTCCTTTCTTCCTCTGTGTGTTATCTTTAGCTCATTTAATTTTGACACACAAAACAACTGCTGTCTACGATCATGTTTTACTGATCCGCCTTTTAACTTCTTACCTGGTTGCTTCTGTCTAAATTAAAAATTTTGGCCAGACTTTTTGATTCTTCTCATGAACAACACTGTCCAGCCAGGTTCAAAATGACTAAAGCAGAACTTTTAATCTCACTACTCTACTCGGTTTTCATTTATACCTTGTTTCTTAATCACTATGGGTAGAGAGGCCACCTAGCTTGTAGCTTAAGTTCATAAAGGGAATTAATTCTTTGTTTGGACCTCTTAACTAAAGTTTGGATCTTAACTAAATCAAGCAGATTATGTCTAAATAGCATTTTTTAAATACAGCCTCTCTGTTGGCCAGCATGGCTGAAACACTTTGAAGTTAACATGTCTCAATTACTGCAGCATCCTTCTCTGGCCTTGACAAATGTGAATTTGGCCTCTTCATGCGTGTTAAGGAGTGCAGCTGAAGGATTACTTTCTTAACCTGGCACTTAGTGTAGCCTGATTGTTTGTACCCTTTCACTGAAAGTAAAAGCAGTTTGTTTGAAGTGATACAGAAAAGAGGAAAAAGTGCTCTGTGATTTGCTTATACTATATCTTACTGCTTCTTGGGTGCTACAGAAATGTGACTCCCATTTCTGATTGTCCATTGCTGCTCATTTAACAGGATACTTGAATAAGCCCACGCATGTTCTCAAGTGATGCTGTGCATGCCTGGGATTAATTGCCCATAAACATCTATTTGACACCATCTTTGCTTTCTTTCAGATTTCCTGTTTGGCTGCTGGATTTCTTTTTGGTTTTTTTGTTTGTTTGTTTTTGTTTTGGGTTGTGTGATGACTCTAAAACCTGTTTATGTGGTTATTTTCTGGAATGCACACCTATATGTTTGACCATTTATTCCCTTATCTCTACATCACTTTATACTTAGATTGTAAGCTCTTCGAGGGCAGGATAGTCTTAAATTTCCAATGGTATGTTCCCATTGCTACAGTGGGTCATAGACCAGGGATTCTGTATACTACAGTAATAAAAATAACTAACTAATTGTTACTTTTTTTTTTTAAATACAGTTCATAGAGGGGCCATTTGAAGACTATTTAAAATGTTTGGAAAATCCACAGGTATGTTAAACTTGATTTATAATAGAAAGCACTACTTTTGTTGGTGGGTAATGGGATTTTTTTTTTTTCCTCACAAATGTTTTCGAGCTTAAGAGTTCTTAGAATTATGTGAATATTTATACTTTTATGCATGTACTCTCTACTGAAAATGATTTGGAGAATTTTTTGTTTCTCAGTTTAAACCTGTTATTCCTCAAAATTGTATCCAAACATTCTAGCCTCTGCAAATGCCAACAAGCATAGCGTGGCTGTTGTTTTCTTGAAGACAGCCTTGAATAAAGGCCTAAAAGTTTAGGTGAGGAAAAGACAGTTATTGATGTAAGGGGTGTTATGAATAGTAGCCACAGGCTCTTGGGAAGATACTGATTTGAAGTAAAATTATTATCCCCCTCCCCATTTAATTTTAGTATTTTTGTTAGGGAGTTAAAAATTCGTGTAAGCTGGGGGGAGGGGAAGAGGACTATCTACTGCAACATTGCAAAATCTGTTAATTTTTTCTAAGTGTTTGTACGTAAACCTTATTAAATTTTCCCCTCCTAGAAATTAAAGCGTGATTTTTATTTTTTTTTTCCCCTGTCATGCCTACAGCATCCCTAGTTAGAATGGCTAACCAGATGGTTCTTTATTTCAGTTTCCAAAATGAATGGTAGAAGGGGGAAGAACATGGGTGTTAGCCTATTCTGCTTCTGTCTTGCTTTGTTTATTCCAGGATCTTTAATTGCAAAGCTTTGTTAGTCAAATCCTGAGGTTATATGCTATGCTAAATGGTAAATCATGCCGTTTTCCAGTAGAACTTATGCTGCACTGAACTATGCCAGTGTAAATGGTTTACAGCACAGCAATGTGTGTGTAGAGAAAATGTCTTTCGTACATGTCTGCTAATATTTCAAAAAAATAGTTTTGAAAAATAATACAGTAGCTTTTTTACTTGATCAGAGAAATTAATATTAAGTTATCCTAGCTTTTAAAATTGTCATGAGAATTTAAAAAATTATTAAAAAAAATCGGGACTGCTACAAATTCCTGCACCAAACTTAAGAGCTGTTTTTAATTTAGTAAGAATTTAGAAAAGAAAAAAAAAAAGTAAAAAAAAAAAAAAGCAAACCCCCAAACCAAAACAAACCACAAAACCACCACCACCACCAAAAACCACCTAAGAAAGGTCTAGTCACATTATACTGGGGTACAGTACAGCAGTTAGGCTAGTAATAGAAGCAACAACTTGTACTTTTCTATGATTTGAGTCTGGGTTACGGTGTTGCTGACATTTCACTGTTGAACAGCTTTAAAGGGCAGATTTTTGGTCTTTCTTCAGGTATTGATATACAGCTGCTTGCATGAGAAATGCAACTAACTGTCACAAGTTTATTTTGGCTGTTTGGAAG
Organism: Aquila spilogaster; assembly: GCA_024606505.1. Classification (NCBI taxonomy): domain Eukaryota; kingdom Metazoa; phylum Chordata; class Aves; order Accipitriformes; family Accipitridae; genus Aquila; species Aquila spilogaster. Next base: position 11,214 of record JANHGO010004562.1, on the reverse strand, counting down.
TGATCTGTCTACTTTGCGTTGGAGCACTTCTCAAGACTGTGTCAGGATAATTGTATGGAAGTTATGCGTGTTTTAGTCATGAGAGTTAAGCCTCAAGATTCTTTTTCCAGTTCATCTATAGCTAAAGGCCCACAAAACCAGAAAGTTTTGAAGGTAGAGAGTAACATTCTTAAAAGCACTTGGTAAATCTGACACTCACTTTTTAAAAAAAAAAATCACTTTTGAAAAGCTAGACTGCTGGTTTAAATTTAACAAAAGAAAAAAAATAAAAACACTGTATCACCTCTCAAAATCATAGTCTTTTAATGATAGATCTGCGTTTATGTGATTGGTTTTAGTTCTCTCAGAAATGGATCTGTATGAAAACTGGTTTGGGAAAAAATCCCTCTGGCTTGTACCCCTTAACCACCTTACTGGAATAGTTACTGTTATTTCAAAAAAGCCTTCAAATGCAATCAAAGTGTGTCTGCTGAACTCCAGACTCAGTGTTAATATATTTATTTTCGACAATGATTTCTTGCTTCTCTTGATCTGCACGTGAGGAAGTATAATAACTGTGTGTTTGAACTTAATTTTCTTTTGTTTTTTTCCAATATAGGAATGGGTTGGACAAGTAGAAATAAGTGCCCTTTCTCTTATGTACAAGTAAGAAAACCTTTAAAAGTGTTTTATTGAGATTAGTTCAGTTGTTTTGTTAGTGAATTAGTTGGAATAGCAAAGGTGGAATTGTATGTTATACTGTAGTTCTCCAGAAAATTACGAATATGCTTTGAAAATTGCAGCTGTCAAGGTATTAAAAAAAAATAGAAAATTGAGCTTTGAAAATGATGTTTAATCTGGGATTTGAATAGAGGTTTGCAGTAATGTCATGCATCTCACCTGCACAACTAACTGTGGGTAGACTCATACCGTTTGTATTTTGTTAATTTTCATGTCTTAATTTTTCTGTTAAAATTGCTTTTCTTCCTATTTCTTGCCAAGGCTTTAATATTAACTCTATTGCTAAGCTGTGGCCTGTACCCATTTCTTTATTACCTCTGTACAAATGCTCTAATGTAGCTTAGTGGTAGGAGTATTGCAGGCTTTATGCTAGAAGGCCGTTCTCACATCTTCCCTGGTGGGAGGTTATATGTGCTGATATAAGACTTACCTGGTGTACTGCTGTAGCTTATTCTCTTTCCTGTATAAATTTTCCTTTTTCCATTGTATCCGTATAGATGAAATAGTACTAGTTTTTTGAGGACCATAGCTTGAGCTATGCTTAAGAAATGTTTCAGTATTTGTGAATAGATAAAACGCTCCTCTTGGTGATGAAGGCTTTTGCTGATGTGTTTTTATTAAATGTAATCCTATATATTAATCTTTCTTCACAAAATACTATGAAACAATATTCTGAATATTTATAATTGCTTTCTAATTACTGTGCAAGGGAATGAGCAATGTACAGCATCTTCTCTTTCTGCTCTTTGTAAACTGGTTAAATTCAGTATTTCAAAATGCTTACTGTAAATTAATGACTTTGTCCTTTGACTCTTGATGAGACATTTGATAAGAGGAGAGAAACAAACTAATTAAATATTGCTTTCAGGTACTTAAATGAGTGCTAAGTGCGGGAAATTGCATGAGATTCTATCTTTGCATTTTATGTGGTTACTGGGACAGTTTAGAGTTGCATGTGCTGCATGGGTGGAAGAGGACTGAACTGAAAGTCAGAGTAAAGTGTGGCTCAGGAGGCTTGGAGGGAAGGTCTGGTGGTTAGATTGAGCCAGGGTGTAGAGGGACATAACTCAGTTCAAGAATGCAATTTTGCTGACTTAATTACGTCGGAACTGGTTGGTCGTGATCTTCTGTTTGTTGTATTTCTGGCCATGAGAAATGTATTCTCATGGAATAGAAGCAGTTTATTTTGAAGTCATGATACAGGACCACAGCTGATAAATCAGTAGAGAGACAAATCCTGGTTGATAATAGTATTTTTTTAATTTCCATTGGAAGCATGAGGAGGCTTGTGGCATAGTTGCAACTATATGCAGTATTTCACTGCAGAGTTGAACATGCAAGAATTGTTATTGCCATACTTGTTTTGGGAAGACTGGCTGTTATTAAAAAGGCAATTTAGAGGCTCTGGCAAAGAAGGAATGGTGGTGGAGGTAGGGGGAAAGAGTTGCTTTCCTTCCTGCGTGCTGGCAGACTGAAGGAAAGCAGAAGTTTGAATTTCGTGTTCTGTGCCAAGTGGAGAAATGAGAGTTTCAGGCTTTTCAAGCGTAGAATAGAAGTGTAGTATGAATAGGTTTGTTTTCACTTTTGCTCCTCGGATCTGTCACAAGTATCATTTGGTTATCTAGTAAATTTTCCTTGTCTCTCTGAAGTGGGTGGGTCTCTGAGCTATGAAATTCTTTTCCTCTCAGAATTGCTTTTTCTGAGTTTTTTTTAATACAAAAACTGCACCTGTGAATATATTTAAACATGTTGCAAGACTAAAAACTGCTTGTGTGAGCAAGGAAGAAGTTGAAGGAAGTGATAGGTTTCTGAGCAAAGAATTCAAAGGGAGGATTATGGATAAAAGAAGAGAGAAAATAATTAAATTTAAGATCATGACAGACATTGATTATAGCAGAAAAACAAGTAGCAAAGACTGATAGTCTTTCAGTTTTTAGAAAATAAAAAAATCAAATAGCATGCCACGTCAGTATTGGTTGTGGGTTTTTCTGTATTTGTCACTTCATATCCAGTTCAACTTTTTATGCTTTTTAATCTAACACGCTAAAAAAAGAATTATAAGTGTAGAATGTAAATTTTAAATTTGCTTAACTGTAGTAGTTCAACTCTTCATTTATTGTATTTTTAATCCTCTTAAATGTAATGAGGTATGCAAACTAAGTTTGCAGTGATAAAAATTTTCTAAACCTGTTTTCAAAAACTACACTAGACTTATACCCTTGATGATGAGTATCTGTCTGCCAACACTGCAGTGGCACACTATCTGCTGGTTTGGTCGAAGCTTCCGTAAAAGTTTGTTTGCATTCTCTCAGTTGAAGAGACAACAGAGGGGTTTCTTTGCCACCTTAAATCCTGCAATTCAAGTCTAGCAAACATGCCATGGTGTTAGAATCCACACTTCATAGAGTCTTTATCTGAAGAGAAAGGGAAACTGAGCCCTCCAAATGTCGTCTTTTTTTTTTTTTTTTTTTTTCAGTGTATTATCAATTTTAAACTGCAGGAAAAGATTCTTCTTGCTACATGTGAAAAAACTGGGGCATGTGGAGGGCATGATTTTCAGAGGTGCTCGAGACTTGGTTACAATATCTGATCCTCAGGCAATGGCTGCTGATGGTCTGTTGGGCTTTTGGCATGTTCCTTAGCATGCTGTGGCAGCTGGGCTACCCTTTGGGAGCAGAAATGTTGTGTGGACCCTTCTGAGCACGAGAACTTGGTTTGGGAGGCAAGAAGAGTTTCTGAGCACAGACATGGGCTGTTCTGGTAGTTGGCCTCTGTGCCCAAAAAGTCTCATGCGCATGTAATCAATTGACTAGTATGTTTTTAGCCTAAGCCATGGCTTACCTTCTGGAAACTTATCACTCTTTCCTGTCTCTGTTCATAAAACCAACCTCCTTTTTGTTCTGGTTGGTTTCCAAATGGCAAAGTGTAATGAATTTCTCCAGGACTGGGGAGCCATCATCTTTCTAGACACAGCTCCAGAAAGTGGTGTCTGGAAATTTGTTTTACTTGTCATTGGCTCTGTGCATGTTGTGCCAGCACATCTTATCCTAGTGTATTCTTTCATAAAAGTAAGCCTTTTTTTTTTGACCAGTGATAGTTGTACTCATCTTCTTCAGTATTCTTTTGCACTAGGTGTTTTCTGTGGTTATATATGTTCTTTGAACTTGACTTGAATATTCCAATTTTTATTCATATTAATTTTTAAATGAATTCTTAACTGCTGCTTTTTTCTCAGGAAAGATTTCATAATATATCGGGAACCAAATGCTTCTCCTTCACATGTAACTGAAAATGGCTTTTCTGATAAGGTAAAAAAAAAAAAAAAAATTATGACTATTGTGAAGGGCTGAATTAAGACTATAAACAGCAAGTATTTTCATGTGAGTTTTATTATTCCACACAATAAAATGTTCTGAGAATTTAATTTTAACAATTTCTTTTGTACATATTTAAGGCAGCTATTCTGTTAATACATGCAGCGCTTCTTTTTAAATAGATGGCCCATATTTGGGGTGTGCTATATCTTCCTAGTAATCTAAAATTCTGTAACAATAAATTTACAATTGCTAACTCACATAGCTACCTCTTGTGTTTAATTCCTCCTGACTTTTGGTCAAATTCTTTTTGGTTTAAAGGACATCCACTAAAGATTTTGATTGTTTTATTGATACTTTGAGATCCTGAGAGATAACAAAGCGCATTGGCACATTAAACTGAATTTAAAAGGTGGATCATATGAAAAAGCAAGTGAAACCTAAAATATCTGTGTGGTTTTTTTAATAGGTATTGCTGTGCTTCTCAAATGGAAACCACTATGATATTGTGTATCCCATAGAGTATTCAGAAAAGGCTGCTCTATGCCAGTGTAAGTACTATGTTGGTTACTTAAAAGCACGTATTTTTACCAAAAATCTTAAAATGATCACATCAGGTTTCAGGAAAAGGCTCTGTATGAAAGTTTATTACAGTCATTCTCTAGCAGCTTAGTTTTCCATTTGAGTTGTCAATGACTGTATGATTTTGCGAGAACATGAGTTCTTATTGTGTCCTCCTCCTTGACAAAGCAGATTATATGCCAAGAGGAGAAGATTTATCTGCCTCTTTGAATCTGGGTGGTCTAATGTAAACAGAAAATGTTGGTGTACTAATTTATAATCTGTTGCATTGTCTTTGGTCAGCATCCTGGTTTTAATTTTGTATTTCAAACTACGTTAGCAAACTAATTGTTTATGTTAAAATTATCCATGCATGTGAACTGTCTTCTTGGATGATTGTTTTCTTTACTAGATTGCAGAAATGTCCGAAGGCCCTAATCAGGTTTGATGGGTCACTGTGGCAATCCCTACAAGGATTCTAATTCTTCATGAAATCTCTGCCTATGTGCAGAGTTACAAGGCTAAGGCCAAATTTGCCTGTCAAGAGACCTGACTTCTAGTAGTTTGTGCATACCCATTAAGCCATAGTAGCAGCAGCTAGTTTTGCTTCTAATGCCTTCACTGTTTCAGTTAACACATCAAAATGCTTGCTTGCTTTGATTAAAGTAATTTGAAATGCATCTGTAAACGTGATACAAAATCTCATTTACCTTGTAATTGATTTTGCCCTTCTACTTTCTCCTCTTTCCCAGCTCTGCTGTATGAGTTGCTTTATGAGAAAGTATTTGATACAGATGTAAAGAAAATCATAGCAGAACTTAGTGCTGTTGGTGTAACAGAGGAAAGTAATGGTAGCAGTGAAGTGTCTGCTTCAGATTCAGAAGATGATAACTACAGGTAAATGGGATTTAAAAGTTAATGTAAGATGCCTATGTGCAATACATGTTAAATGAGTTTTCTGAATTTCTAGTGGGTAGTAGAATCTAACAGTTAGGGTTGAAAACCTTTACAAATTACGAAGAAAAGAAACACAAAGAGGTAAAGTTAGAACTATGAAAGAATGAAATGTGTAATCTTCACTGTACCTGAGGACAGGGTTCTGGTTCCTCTGTTTTTCCTGCAGACTAGCTTTGGGTCTCTTTACATAATGGAATATTGACATTGCAACATGTCCCTCTTCCTGTTTAAAATAGCAGAATCCCCTGGGAGAACTGTCAGTGTGCCAGTCTGGCATGGTAAACTCTGTGAGAATTACTTGACTCGCTCTTGCAACTGAGTGGAGTTACAGGAATCTAATCCAACTTGTGTTGCTTCCACATCTGGGGGCTGAAATGCCTGCCTGAGGTGTAGCTAATGGAGAAATACAGATGTAGCTTGCTCCATTTCATTCCTTGATCTTTATGAAGTGATTATATTTGTGGGTTTGTATTCCTTTTGCTGGACCTGGATGCTCTAGCTAGCTTTGAGACTTTGACCTACTGATTCCTTTTGCACAGTAAGTCTTTCATGGTGCCATTTTTGCATTTATATATTGGCAGTTTTTCTTCTGTTTAATACTGTTCTTAAAACCCTGGCTTGTGTGAAACTCCATTGAAGCCATGGAGATTATGCTGTATTAGTGCATCATGTCCCCTCTTCCTGCTGAACATCATTAAAGTCCTTTCTGGGGGCTCTGCTGTAGTCTGTGTGGCATGTGGCAGAGGAAATTCTTTGAGATGTCGGGAGCTGATTTTTTTTCTCAAGCTGAAAACAACAGAAAGGAAGATGTTGGAAATCGCCACAGAAAGAAAACCAAGTTCTGGGAAAGGGATTAGCTTCCTTTCTTGCTTGGAAAGAAAAGTACTAGGGAACATTTCCAATTAAAATACAAAGTATTTCTGCCTCAGGGAACAATTATTGTAGTTAAACGTCAGAGAGTGGAAACCTTTATTCCTTTCTGTTCTTAGAGCTTTCCTGGGCTTCATATGCAGTAGCATTAGTCTGTATCTTTGGGATTCATAAGAAAATATACTGCTAACCTCCGTAGCACCTTTGTAAATGAAGGTCGTAAACTCACTTGAGACTATCAAACTCAATGTTTTTGATTTAATCCATATGTCTTATGATGCAAGAGCTAGTGTGTGTGACTCTTGACCTAGTTAACACAAATTACAAACACCTTGCTGTGTTTATGAAGTCTTTACATTTTTTTGCTTGTCTTAAAAGTTTACTTCAGCTTGTTTTGTTACCTAGTTTTCCAGAAGATCTTTTTCATTTTATAAATGTGAACTTTTCAGTTATATTGTTGTTAAATGTAATAGTTTATTTTGGTTTTGGGAGAAGTTAATGCTGACAGTTGCCTACAACTGCTGTAGGGAAAAATACTTGTTTTTTCTCTGTGGAAGGTAATTTTCCAGGAATGTCAGGTGTAGAAAATAAGGCTAAATTAGAGTGCCTGATGCCACATAACTAATGGAGTGGATTTTGGTTTTGAGTTTTGTTTGGGTGTTTTTTTTTTTTGTTGTTTTGTTTTGGTTTTTTTTTATGTCTGCATTTGCTATGTTTGCCTTGCATAGTTGCAAAAATTTTAGAGGAATTTTTTGTTTCCCTTGCCTGCCCCTCTGCTCCTTTTTTTCTTAAGTGATGGTTAAGTCAGTACACATAAGTTAGACTTCCTAAAACTTGTACTTAAAAACAAAAGTCTTATTTGATACAGAAATGTAGTTCTTGTTTTAGTCTTAGCTTTTTCATTTTAAGAGATGAAGATGTTCTGTAGTATGCTTGTTGTGGAAAAATATGTAGAGAATGGTAGTTTCAGTATTTTTATCCACTTCCAAGATGTTTCTTACCTGATTTCCAGGCCTTGCTAATACTATATTACCACAGCTTGTTTCTGTCCTTTTGCAGAAGTAAAGCTACAACAGTTGGTGATATGAATGGATTGAAATCTCTTTCTGGCAACAAGGTATTTACATGTTAAGATTTATTTTCTTCCTAATAACTTGTACTCTGCTATGTTTTTCAGTGTTTAATGTTCATGAGAGAATCTTCAGTTTCTAGTTTTCCTAACATGTAATATCTTAAAAACTACTTATTTCTTTGAAAAGTAATGTTTGCTTTTGATGTGCCAAAAGGTGGATAGTGTCCTTTTAAATGCTGCTTAGTTCTTAATTTTGTTCTGTTATGGTTAAAAGAACACCATTGAATTATTTTTTCAAAGCTCTTTATGCTTTATGTATTTTCAGCTTCTTTATATTTCAGTTTAAAGCTTGAGCACTGTAATTGAAAAATGGAAAACTGTACATCTTTATGCAGTTTACCGTTCAGTACTTTGTTCTGTTTCATACAGCACCTTAAGAGCAATGGGAATCCTACCTTGTTGGTCTTACCTAAAAAAGTTCTTAAATCACTCAATCCATCAGTTTACAGAAATGTTGAATATGACGTTTGGCTCCAATCCAAATGGGGTAAGTAACCAAATACTTAAAAGTTCCAACTTCTGCAAGCTGATGTATAAAGTGAAACCTTCTTGAGGAACAGTGATGCAAATGGGAGTTTGGGTTTAAGCAGTGGTCTTCCTCACATCGGTCAGTGTGCAGATTTAGGGCCTGAACTTCTGGTTTGCATTTTTACTGTATCAAGAAAGTAACTCTTTTGGTGTATCTAAACTAACAGTGTATTACTACTAATGTATTTACAGATCAGCAAAAACAAGATTTTTCTATTGCTGCTGGTATGCAATACTCAGTTGGAGATAAATGTAAAGTAAGTAGCATTGAATTATAGTTTATAGAAACATTAATATTTTGCTCAAGATGCCAATTTTCCCCCTTTGTTAACTATTTTGATATATGATTGCTACTTTCTAAATATTCTTTGCTTGTGTCTTCAACTGCGCATACGCTCATTATTTAATTGGTGGTGGTGTTCATGACTTACAGCATACATGTAGAAAAGGCATGTAATAGAATATCTGATCAGTGCGATTCTACTGCATTAAAAAGTCAGAAGGTTAATTTCAGTAGTATATTTAATAAGATGACTGTGGACCTTAATGTTAAGTATGCAAATAAGTTTGTGCAGGCTTGCCTCTATGGTGAGTCCTTGCTCGGTGTTGCAGAGTGTTAGCCTCTGTGTAAGTGGGTGCATTTAGGGCAGTTTACTTGGTTCAGGCTAAGCTCAGTTCTTCTCTTGGTGGGCTCCGTAAGCAAGCTAGTTAATCCCGTGATGTGTAAATGTGTGGGTTAGGTCTGTTTTTATAAAACTAATCGTTATCTCCACTGCATCTTTTGCTGATGGCAGCACTTGCTTTACCATACTGCTGCATGATAAAGTGTTTGTGTGCATACAGTTAGATGATGAAGAATGAAATTTTAGTGTTTTCTGTCATACAGGCTTTTCTTTGGAGAGACCAAAACCAACATCACAGTTTCATGTATTTATGTTCAACTCTGGAGATAATGATTACTGTTCGTAAATTGGCTTTGTTCTAATCACATTACTTTCAAGTAACAGAATACAGCTCGCTTTAGTTACTGAAGATCCTGAAGTTTTGGGCGATTCTTCCTCTTGAAGTATTCGAAGTGTTACACAATTGCTCTTTAAATTCCATTAAAACTAGTAGTGTGTATTGCTGCTTAAGAAGAAATAAGATTTGCCATTAAATGCTATAGTACTCAGATTAATCTCTTTAGGTGTGTTAACTAAACTTGGTTGGTGCTTGGCTAAATATGCTTCTTTCTAGGACATTTGACCACCTATTAAAATTATTAATGTGAAAATATTCAGTTAAGTTTATCATGCAGCATGGGGGCTCTTTCAGTTTGTGCTTTTTTTTATTTGTGTAATGGAATTAAGCATAGTGAATAAATTGCAGGAAAAACGCATCTCTAAACTTTACAAACAACACAAAAGACCACAAAACAACCCCCCCCCCCAAAACCACAAACCCCTCAAACCCCACACAAAGCAAACAACAAAACCTCTGTGGAGTTCATTATTTATTGCTTAATAGTACAGGCTTAAAGTTTGTATTTAAGACCCTTAGGCTGTCTTGTGTGGTATTTACTAAAGGGTACAGATATTATTAGTAGGAAAAACTGTGGTAATTGACATACTCTCTCTGTCAAATTTTATATGTACGTGGCAAGACAGTAAATATATGGGATAAAAACACGGGAAGGGAAGATGAAGTAAATAGTGAAAAGTGAGGTTGACCAAATTAATACAACTGGAAAGCCAAATGTAGCAGAACGTTATGAAATTTATTTTATATTTAACAGAAGAATTTTAAGAACATGGAATGTCATTCAGACAAGTAACACTATGATCATGTCAGACAACTTTTTTTGGTTGTTTTAAAAAGCTTTCTGAAGAATAACTTCAGAAATAATTGGTGTTCATCATGTTCTTAATTCAACTAGATTTCACTGAAGTTACACATAAAGAAGAGAAAAATTGATTACGATTTTTAACAAGGAGAAGCTTTGGGTTTTATTCTAAGAGAAAGTGTTTTCAGTAAAGCTGAAAATCCTTGATACACTGATTACATTTAACTTTCTCGTGTAGTTTTGAAAGCCATGTTTCATTAAGTAGTGTTACCTGGCAAGCTTTCTGGGTTTTGTTGTTGTTTGGTTGTGTTTTTTTTTTTTTTAAATAGTATTTTTATTTCTTTTTGAAGAAGCGATATGGATTGAAGATTTGCTTTTGATACATTTACTGAATTACGTGGTGTTTATTTCTCAGGTCTGCTGTTGCCCAGAGGAAGAGTTCTATTTTTAACATGGCTGATATTTTAAAGAGTTACGTCCTCTCATTGTCTTCTCTGAAGCTAATGCACCTTTGTTTTTGTTTTTTTGGTTTTTTTTTTTCCCCTTATAGGTGCGCTTAGACCATAATGGGAAATTTTATAATGCCCATATTCAAGAAGTTTGTTCAGAGAATGGGCCAGTTGTTGTATTTGTAGAAGAGCTCGGAGCAAAGTAAGTGTTTAATCTCTTCTGGAAGAGAGTGCCAAAATGAACCTTGATAATGGCAGCATTACTTTAGTTCAGAGTTAATTTCAGCCCTTGAAGTGTATCTACTACTTTACCTGAAGCAGTACTACCACAAAATTGTTAAGAAAACAACATACTAAATAAAAAAGGAAAAAGGAGTTCTGCATTGATTGTCACTTCTTCAGACTTTTTTCTTTAGTAGTCTGGATATTACTTGCAGAGTAAAACAGTAACTACATTAGTATTAAACTTTTTTTTTTTTACACAAGATTCAATCCTAAGCAGATCAATGCCATCCTAATTAAGTGTTGCTTGTTGTGCTTAGTAATTAGATGCTAGATTTGTGACAAGCTTTTCATATTAAAAGATCCATCAAAGCACCTAGCTTCTCTGTTGCTTGAGTAGCTCTGCCTGATTTCACACAGAGACTGCCAAGTTGCTGTTTAGATCAGCATCATCTTTGCCCTACCTTGGGACAAACTAAGTTTTTAAAGTTGTTGTTGGGGGTTGTGGGGGTTTTTTTGTGTGTGTTGTTGGTTGGCTGTTTTTGTTGCTTTTTTTCTGGGGTGGGGGTTTTGGTCGGAGGGTATCTTGTGGCAGGGAGCGTCACAGTTCAGCTGGACACGTTTTCCATTTCCAGGCCT
>JANHGO010004561.1:0-24744 GCA_024606505.1 Aquila spilogaster | reverse complement strand
TGTCAGCCCTTTCGAAGAGTTTACTCCCCTCCTGGGAGTAAGTTCCCTTCAGGTATTGAAAGGCTGCAATGAGGTCAAACCTGGAGATGCTTCCCACGGTAGCACCTTGCTACCATGCTTGTAAGTGGTGCAGCCCTGAGACAAAAGAGTAGCCCCAGGAGGGAGAAGTCCAGTGGCTGGGCTCCCTCCAGGAGAGAAACAAACATCCACTGTTGGCAACACGGGGTCCCCATTCTTTCACTAATCTCCATCCCATGCTGACTGCAGTAAGTCACCAACCAGCTACATAGAATGATGTGCAAACAGGAACTTATGAAATTATGCACTAGGCTCTGTGTTGACAAAAATCTGTCACTATGGGTGACTCTACAAACTGTTAATCATGCACATATACTGGAAAAACAAAACAAAACCAGAAAAGAGGTCTGGCAGCAAACTGTCTAACAGTACATATTTTCACCTCCTTCCTACCCCCACAAATTCTATTTTGTTTTTCTCCAATCTGGATAGCTTCACCTCTAATACTTCTAGATTTGAATGATTTATGAGACTCTGGTATTAATGTACATATTAACACACAATGCATCTCCAAAGCAATGGCTCCAACAGTCTGTGCCTGGGAAGGTGCAGAGCCCCTGGGAAAGAATGGGATGCTGTTACATAAATAAAGGTTGTTTTGAAATACAGTCAAACAAAGGGGCTAAATTAAGACTGTAGAGCAGCCTTTACTTCAGTGCCATGTTCTCCACTTATGAGCATCTCCACAAGCTTATAGACTTTTCCCCTTTGCTATATGCAATTACTGAGTCACTTCTGCTGGCTTTCACCATTTCTGGACTACCAGGTGTCTAAGTGATAGACATGCAGGCAAATAAATCTGTTATATGTTACTGTGCAAGTGAGTTTGAGCAATGTGTGTGATTTGTGTCACGCTGACTATGCCACATCTCAGTGGATTGGTTCCAATTTTTCTCTTTCATGCTATTTAAGGCAATTTTCAGATTCATCCAGAGCCAGGGTACAGAGCTGGGATACACTTACTATAAGGCTTAGGTCTGAATATGAGCCACATACACTATGGCCAGACATTCCACAGGTTTAGTTTCCTTTTCTCCTTTCCCTTCCATATCAATTTAACAAAGGCTGTGTAAAGACTTGGACAGTTTGTGTTTTTTTTTAACCATAGCTTACCAGGCTATCTACTCTCTGTAGGAGGGGAAAAAAAAAAGCCAGGAAAAAGAGGAAGAACGCTGGCCTGTCATGTCACTCAGTGAAACACAGCCACCTTCCGGATTTTACTGATCCCACACCATGCTGCTGAGTGGAGAGCATCTCAAGTTAGGCTGTACATTTCATTTAATTTGGAACAGCACATTCAATGACATACAAAGGTCCAGTGTGCATTGGTAAGTCTAGCATAACACCAGACCTGCTTTGCATATGATTTACCTGGCACCCTTGGGCTCAGTGGCTCAAGACAATTTCCCAAAGATTCAGTGAGTAACTGATGTAAATATATAAAAAAGCCACATTCCATTAGATTTTTATACAGGATATAGGTTTGATTGAGCAGCAAAGAAAAATTTAGATTATGTAAAATAGCTAGCAATTTATATCTGGCTGATGATCTACCCTTGCCTTTGGGCTAGACAAATAGGTATCTATGTCATTGTACGTACTGTACATTCTTACACCCCAAGTCATTCTATGATTCTGTACAAATCTCTGTTGTTATAAAACTCATGAAGGAATGGGTAAATGAGAATTACTCTCTTCCATAAATTGAATGAGGGTAATTATACTACTGTGGGCTACACATCAGAAAATCTGCATCAACTTCAGTGATGAAAACAAATTACAACATCAGCAGTGTCGCATTCCTTTCAAACTAAGTTCTTACCTCATGCATGCCTGCCCCAAGGAACACACTGGGATGCTCACCAAAAACTACAGAGGTCAAAGTGCAAGTGTTTTCATTGAAACAGCTGGATTAAGGTCCTGTACAGGTGCTCTCATTGTTAAATAAAGTTCAACTTTGAAGTCCTTAGAAGATGAAAAATGAGTGATTTCATTTCTAAATGACCAGATCCACATTCATGTATGTGCTTCTATTACACAGCTTCAGTAAATCCAGCTTAATTTCTTCCTACATTTCTGTACGTACAATAATAGAATGGCTTGGATTGGAAAGGACCTCAAGGATCATCAAGTTCCAACCTCCCTGTCAGTGGCAGGGCCACAAACCTCAAGATCTGGTACTAGACCAGGCTGCCCAGGGCCCCATCCAACCTGGCCTTAAATACCTCCAGGGATGGGGCATCCACAATCTCTCTGGGTAACCTGTTCCAGCATCTCACCACTCTCAGTAAAAAACTTCTCCATGATGATCTAAACTAAACCTCCCTTCCTTGAGTTTAAAACCACTCCCCCTTGTCCTATCACTATCTATCTGTGTAAAAAGTTGATTTCCCTCATGTTTAAAAACTCCTTTTAAATACTGGAAGGTCACAAGGAGGTATCCCCACAGCCCTTTTTTTTCCAGGCTGAACATGCCCAGCTCCTTCAGCCTTTCTTCATAGGAGAGGTGCTGCAGCCCTTGAATCATCTTCATGGCCCTCCTCTGGACCCTCTCCAGAAGCTCCACAACCTTCCTGTGCTGGGGGCCCCAGACTTGGATGCAGTACTCCAGATGAGGGCAGAATAGAGGGAGACAATCACCTCCCTTGCCATGCTGGCCATCTCTCTTCTTATGGAACCCAGGATACCATTGGCCTTCTGAGCCGCATGCACACACTGCTGGCTCTTGTTAAGTTTTTCATCAACCAGAACCCCTAAGTCCTGCTCAGCAGGACTACTCTCAAGGAGTTCTTCTTCCAGTTTGTACACATCTGGGATTACCTTGACCCAAATGCAAAACCTTTTGGTGCTCAAAAGGGCCCACCTTTTGAGTTTATCGAGGCCCCTCTGGATGGCATATCTTCCTTCTGCTGTATCAACTGCACTGCTCAGTTTGGTGTCATCAGCAAACTTGCTGAGGGTGCACTCAATCCCATCATCTATGTCTTTCATAAAGATGTTAAAGAGTACCAGACTCAAGATGGATTCCGCTTGTTACCAGCCTCCACCTGGACATAGAGCCATTAACCACAACCCTCTGGCTGCGACCTTCCAGCCAATTCCTTATCCACCAAATAGCCCATCCTTCAAATACATCTCTCTCTGATTTAGAGATAAGAACTCTCCAATTTAGAGATAAGAATGTGGTGGGGGCGCATGTAAAAGGCTTTGCAGAAGTCCACGTAGATGACATCAGTTGCCTTCCCTTCATCCACCAATGTTGTCACTTCCTCATAGAGGGCCACCAGATTGGTCAGGTACAACCTTTCCTTGGTGAAGCTGTGCTGGTTGTCTTGGATCACCCACTCATCCCTCACGTGCCTTAACATGTCTCCCAGAAGGATCTGTTCCATGATTTTCCCAGGCACAGAGGTGAGGCTCACTGGCCTGTAATTCCCTGGGTCCTCCTTCCTCCCTTTCCCGTAAATGGAAGTAATGTTTCTCTTTTTTTCAGTCCCCAAGGGCTTTGCCTGACAGACACAACTTTTCAAGTATGACAGAGAGCAGCTCAGCAACCACATCAGCCAGCTCAATTAGGACTCTGGGATGCATGTCATCCAGCCCCATGGACTTGTACACATTCAGTCTCATAAAGGATTCAGAGGCTGTGAGGACTTGTTAAGAGGAGGATACTGAGGTATGGTTAATAGAGAATTAGTAAGATCTCTCTTCACTCACATGACAGCATCCCAACAACAGCATCTCCAATTCGGCCAACGCAACTGCTACTTCCTGCTACTGACAATGGGTGGCTTGTTTGGACCTGGTTCTCACTGCTCAGCCATAAAATAGTAAAATAGCAAAAAGCACTTAGAGTGGGGGGGAGGGAGGGAGTGAAAGCATCCTCTGTGAGTTGAAAGACATCTGCAAATTCACCAAACTTCAGTTGAGGGAAAATACAGAAATACATCTTCATAAAAACTGTCAGTGGAAGAGTCACTTCTCCAGCCAGTAACTTTAGCAGTGGTTTGAGCACTCAAACATTTTTTGGGCGATTCTGGAGCATCATAATCCCAAGGTTAAAGGATATTCTTGTGTGGGATCAGGGAAGGGCTCTCAGCCTCACTGTTGATGGTATTTTGCTTTGGATACTCAAACACTCAGAAAAGCCTTGGAGCCAGGTACCTTGACTTAGAACAAAATGTCTGATCCACAGGCCTGTTGGGTAGTCCAACAAGGGATGCCACTGCAATAATTACACTACTCTGAGAAAGACGTTTCATTTGGCAGTTATGGAGATCTCCAGATGCAGGAAGAAACTTCACACTGCTCTGCTACTCTCAGGGAGTGCTCAAACCAATGAGCTCTTAGCAAGAAGCACACTGCTACCTCCTCCTCTAACACTTCTCAGAAGATATAAACTTTTCTTTTCCTCATGCTTCTTAAAAGTGGCTTGAATATTTTCATTCAGGCTAAATGAAAGTTTTATTCATGACAAATTCATATGTTGCATTGAGGAAAAAAATACAATTATTTTAATTTAGCTTATATAGAGAAGATGGCAGTGGTGGCCTAGAATCTCACGAACTGCACCTAATATGGGGGACCTCACTTAGATTCTGGTATTTAGTGGGTATAGGGGAGATGCCCTTCACTATTTATTTTAGCTGGTGTTGTGATGAAGTAGAGATAACTAATATTAATAGATTAAAAACATATTTGAGCCAAACTATCCATCAGTTTTGACTCCATGGAGTTACAGGCAACAGCAGCATTTGGTTGCGCACACCTTAAGTCTGTGACTTAAAACCCTCTGTGAAAGATCAGGATGACTACTGGAGCCTTCTTCTATACTGTGTGTATACTGGAGGCTGTGTAATGTACGTAAGTCCCAACAGGACAAGATGGCACGTGGCAGGAAAGCAGACTGAATATGCTCCTCTGAATTCAGGCAACAGCTCAGAGAATGTTGGCAGGAACACCATCTCTTGGTGATCTCCCACAAACTGTTGTGTCCTACTTGAACAAGCCTGTACAGCAGCTCTATTGGATGTCACAGAGCCAGGAAAAGATCAATGCATTGAAGGAGCAGCGTTCTTGAGCAGAGAACTCCGCTGAACAAATCAGAGGATCAAAATGTGAAAGTGACCCCAGCCTGTTGCTCCAAGTTCTAAATACCTGGAGACATCAAGGTGTTTTAACTAGATTGCCCAGGGGATCACCATGCAACAATGGGCAGAAGCCATTGCACAGGAGCTCCATCACATATTGGGCAGCACTACAGAGGATTAAAGTTCCAGAGACAAACTCCTGTCAGTCTAAAACCCAACACTGCCAGGAGCACCAGTACTTCCCAGCCCTGAACTGGCTGTTTTGCTCCCATAGGAATAATTCATGATAAAGTACCAATTATCTGCAAAAATATTTGAAATACCACCTAACACTCATCAATAGTCTGCTCTCCTTTTTGCTAGCACCTTTGGGGGGCTGCTGCTAAGAGCTATCGTCACTTTTTTGCACTGTGAGACGGTTTCCTTGCTTTCACTGCTTTATTTCGTCCTTAAATTCACACAAATGAATATTTGCTTTGCCATTGGGAAACAGGGACACAGCGCTAGGTAATAGCATCCATGCACCTAAGATAATGGAAGATACTTGGGCTGTGAGAGAAAAATATTCTTCCTTCTTTTAAGCAAGCACAAACAACTTCAATCTCAAATCCTTTTCCTTCCATCTAACTGAAAAAAAATAAAAGATCTCACCACCCTGTGGTGTTTAACTTTAACCTTGTGCCCCACTCTGAACTTGCTTTGACCTCTGTCCTGGTAGTCCAAGCTAACTAGGAAGAAAGCAAACAGAGAGGATAAGGATGTTTGAGGGATAAAACCAACAGAAAATATTAGCTTTTCTTTCCTTAATCACTTTTAGCACTACTCTCAAGATTATTCTTCAGGATAAAGAGAAAAAGCTCCTACTGAAAATGAGAATGTACGGTACTTGGGATAGCATAACGTAAATACAACAATGGAGAAGTCAATGAAGAATATCAAAACAGTGGGGAGAAGGAATGGACAGAAGGCCAGGACTGTCAATCCCATGTGATGAAAAATTATAATCACAGAATGGCTTAAGATGTGGGAGGCCTTAAAGATTATCCACTTCTAACTACCTGTCATGGGCAGAGTTGCCAGTTAACTGCAGTTCCATTCAATTTATGAGACTGACCAATAATTACATGGACTTAGGAGCCCTTCTTTAAACAACAACTTTTGGTACATACATCTCCTCTTCCAACCTTCAGGATTGGAGTACCAAGCACGTCCAACCTGCAAGTTTCAATGTTACATTTTTTTCCTAAGCAAAAATTATGGGCAGCTTTTAATCACAACTGAAAATAAATGAGACTGATTTAAATGGAACAAGGAGACAGCATAGAAGAGACTTCGTCATGACTGATAAGGATATCAACTGTGTCAGTGAGGAAGGCAGCTGATGTCCCCCAGCTACTTGGGGGAATGGAGAAGAAGTTAACATCCCTTCCTATAGCTGAGAGAGAAGTTCTGGTGAGGACTTTAGAGAAACACACCAAGCCTTCCGAAGGGGGCAAAGCACTTGTAACAGAACCAGCAGCTGGTAGAGTGGAAAGAGCATCTCAAGACAAAGGGAATGAGGTAAAAGATAATGGCTTTGGCAGTGCCGTTTGAGAATTTTAAGGAAAAAACAACAACAACACGGCTGATGCAAAAGCCTCAAAGACATTACGTTGTATAAGAGGCCAGCAAGGAAGAACAGCATCAGTTGCAGAGAGAGAATATGGAAAATTAAGCTGCCCAAAAATAAAACAAAACAACAAAAAAAAAAACCAACCAAAACTTACAGCAGCTTGAACATGTAGAAGAATCCTTCCAGATTCTTCCCCATAATCTTTATTCTGCCTCCCTAAACATTACCATTTCAGTTTTATTCTTTCTGAAGTCATTTGCCAGAGAGCATTTGTCAGACAGCGGTTGGAACTACTACCCATTCATTTTGCAGAGCTGAACCTGCTTTCAATGGTTCCATATCTGCAGCCTGGGAGAAGCTCATCCTTGCACACATAACCTGAAAGTCTCACCACACCCTTCTCAGAAAAAGCTTCTCCACTGTGCTATTTCCACCATAGCTGTGCCTTCCATATGGAGCTTCCTACTGAGCATCACTCCTTTAAACTTCACTGAGTTCTTTGGGAAGGACAATCACGTATGCCAGGCAGCAATGTTCAGGCCAGTGAGCTCGCACCAGTGACAGTCTCAAGAACTTGCATAAACAAAGTAGATAGTTAACTTAGACTCAAAGTGAAACTCTGAGGGGCTGTGCTTTTCCCTTCTACAACATACCATCACCTACAGAGTGTTAATATACTAACTTACTGTCAGTTAACAGCTTAACTTGGAAGAAGAAAAAGAAAGCTAAACAACAAAATCAAAGGCCCAGTAGTTCCAAGTTCTCTTTGCAGAGGTGACTTGAGCTATCACAAAGTCATTAGCAAGTCCCTGAAAATCACAGCTTTACATCCGTAAAATATAAGCAGGTGTTTAGTCTAGATCTCTGCCAACATCACAAAAAACCCTTACATCTGAACACGACAAACTTGATTCTCCTGGACTGTGGTTAACTTAAATTGGTCAGAGTAATTCTGACAGTTTAGAAACTAATGGGGATGAAGGATGGAGCAAAGCAGCTCTGAACCGACTCTGCTTTGTTCGAGAGGGTGAAACGAAGTACTCGGGCTTCGCACTAGAAAGCCACAGCCCGTGCAGCCCCGTTTGGCGACGCACCACTGCCATCATCTGGTGCAGCCCGCACCTGGTGGTGAGACACCACGCGGAACAAAACACGTGCAAAAGAGCGGATCACAGAGCCACAGGATTGTAGCGGTTGGAAGGCACCCCTGGAGGTCATCGAGTTCAAACCTCCTGCCAAAACAGGTTCCCTACAGCAGGTCGCACAGGAAAGCATCTAGGTGGGACTTGGGCAGGAAGTAGTTCACAGGAGTTTTATTTTCAAGTGAAGAAAAAACAAAAACAACCCACAACCTTCTCTGTCTTAGCTCGTTTGGAGGCATAATGTTCTGAAATCAATGCATTTTCAATAACAGTCAGAGAAAACTCAAAATAAAGCTCCACCTGGGTGCACAAAGAAAATTCCAAACTAAAATTCATTTGAAACTGAAGAGAGCTGACAGATGTGACATAACTCAAGAGATCCATGAGGTTTTGTTTGTTTTTTAACATGTGTTCAATGGCTCTCTCTCCACACTACATTCTCTTCCCCCCACGGTTTTTATAATACTGAGTTATGTAGTGAGAAAAGATGTCAGGGCAAGCCATTAATGGTTTGGGGGACTGGGGATATGCACTGACAATAATTAATAGTATCTGCATTAAGTAACGCTGTGCATAAATCCATTTTATTGTTTGCATTCTCTTCCCTCCCATTTCCATCATTCCTTCATGGCTTTACATTACTCATTTGCTGGAACTTAACTGTTTCATTTATCCAACTGTGGGACTTTCATCCAAACATGCAGGCTCTCATCCAGTAAAAGCAGAAATAAGGAATAATTCATACATAAGCCCTCCAAGGATTAGTGTTCAATATTAAGAGCTTCTCAAAATACTTCTCTCTTTGTGAAAGGAAAAGCTCACTTCAATGCACAGTTCACCTTGTACCTCTCAGACAGCACTAGGCTTGAGAAAGAGATGAAAAAGTATAAGAGGTTGTAGAGTCCCCTCCTTGAAGATCTTCAGAAACTGATTGGGCATGCCCCTGGGCAGCCTGCTCTGTGTGTCCCTGCTTGAGCAGGGGCTGGGCTGGGTGACCTCCAGAGGTTCCTGCCATTCTGAGATATAGGAAGTGTAGGCACTGCAGCACCTTGAAGCGATACTACTTTGCAACCAAAATAACTGAGGAACTTAATAGAGGTACATACTGAACTAACTATCCTTGAACCTAGATGGAGATAGTTATTACACTGGCACCGACAAAGCATTTCTTGTTTCTCGGGATAGGTTATTTTGTGCTTACCCATTGAGAAGCCATATAGTGCTATGATATAGACAAGAAACATGAAGTCCCCCTGAGCTGAACAGTGTCTGATAGTACATGGTCCTTATTCTTGCCTCCTTCCCACCTACAAGGCCACCCTATAGGCAGGGAACTCTTACCAATGGTTGTTATTGCAGAGATGGAGAAGAAGAAAGACCCACTGAAGTCCCACCTGCCCAGGCTAGTGGTGTTTCCCTGGATGGTTACACCACTCTTGTAGGCTTCGATGATACCCTGCGAAAAGACAATAATGTGAGATCCCACAAACTCCCTTACGGTAACTTCATGTGACTGGCATTTCTAGTGCTAGCTGGTAAAGTCACAAACTAGAACTACTTTGGACCCTAACATTTCCTTTTTAATAGAGGACATTCTGTGCCTCAGAGAGCAGGGAGTTGAGAGGTCAGGAAAGCCAAAAACCAGTGTACTGTTTGTAAGAAAAGACCATCTACAGAAGTGCAAGAAGTTGCATGTGGTAGATCATATAGGTAACTGTGGAAGAGACTGGAAAGCAAGAAATGCCTACAGAAAGCCCAGTCAAAGCATATATTGACTGCCCTACAGCATATTCATTAGGAAAACAAGCTGTTTCCAGATGGGATGTTCTGATGGCAGAATCCCCAGAGCAGAAAATAAACATGCACACATGAACGATACGTATTAGAACCTTTGCCTACACTGCAGAGGAATATATGTGATGTAATGTGTGACATGAAAATGATACAGAATCATCAGCCTACTAGTTTTGTACAACTTGTCTCTATCCCAGGACTCTAAGTATGAATACATTAGATTTAGACTGGAATAGCATGATGCCCAATTTTGTTCAATCCACCAGGGAAAAACTCAGATACCGCTATGTTGAAATGTACAG
The DNA here is from genome assembly GCA_024606505.1 of Aquila spilogaster. Taxonomy (NCBI): domain Eukaryota; kingdom Metazoa; phylum Chordata; class Aves; order Accipitriformes; family Accipitridae; genus Aquila; species Aquila spilogaster. The sequence goes on along the minus strand of JANHGO010004561.1, from coordinate 14,726 downwards.
AATTAAGGTAAAACAAGTTATCAGATATTGTTGCAATGCCCACATCTAATTATGCTTTCTCATGCCAATAAACTCAAAGCTATTCAACAGAGTTGTGTAGAAAACAGTATTAGTCACAGCATGTACACTAAGCATTTCACACCCACTGACCAAAATAATCCTTGAGAGCTGATTATCCTTGAATGCAACGTGTAGTCAAGAATAGATAAAATTCATCACTTCTGAGGAAGACATGCAGATATCCAATAACACTATCCCTATGCCATCTATAAGACTGCTGATAAAGCCTCCATCAATGGTATTAAAAAGAATCATTCTCAGGTTAGATTTGCATCAGTCATCGGTTTTACAAAGTTGTGGTTTATAAATCCATCAAGAGAACCAGTGCCTCAAGCCTGCAAAGCACAGAAGCTTTGTCCCATTTCACTGGCAAAGGCATGATACGCTATAAGAGATTTCTGTAATTATACATGGTTATGAATTCAAATGAGTTTACTGAGGCCCAATCAGCATCTTTACATGGACCATTATCTCTTCTCCAGAGCTATCAGCTCTCACACTAAAAGCAAGGAACAGCTCTAAGATCTTAGGTGCTTACAACTGTACAGGTTCTTGTTCCCAAATCACACAGAACTGAAGTGATGCAATGATGTGAAATTAAGCATTTAATGCCTTGGTTCCTGTAATGCAGTGTCCTACAAGAACATCCACTGCTGATTTCCACCTTCTGTGTGAAGAAACTTCTGTTTCTTTGGGCCAATTCAGCCACAGTTTCTTACAAACCTCTCCGGTTCTTAAGTTTATGGCTTTAAAAACTTGATATAGAGGCCCATAGAGGCAGATTCATGAAAGAAATCCATAAATGGCCATTAATATGCAGAAATGACTTCTGGCACACTAAGTCATTGGATTGTAACCTCCTGTAGGCTGAGAGAGTATTCAGGGAAATGTATCAGTGTGTACTTGCCATAACTTAATATGCTTCTCTAGACATCTGCTTTTGGTTAGTACTCTTTTCATAAGAAAAATTAAAAGTGGTTTATCATTTTGATAGAACACATCAGAGAAACTTAGCTAATAAGCAGCCAATTAGGACAACTGAATCCTCTCTGGTTTTCCCATGGAAAAATTACCAATTCCTATCTGCTGATATATATATACATACACACACACACACACATATATATATTAAGCAAACAAAAAAAACAGAAGTACTGGTTGGTGGGTTCAAAACTTATTAAAGAACTGAAACTTATACATAAGGTCATGTCTGTTTGGTTCCTTCAGCATAGGAAACATAGGGAACTAGAGACATCTTTCACACTGCTTTACATTGCTCCCAGATCTGGAGTACTGTGTCCAGTTCTAGGCTCCCTGGTACAAAAAAGACAGGGCACTCTTTCTCCTTGAAAGAGTGCAGCGGAGGGCTACGAAGATGATAAAGGGCCTCGAACATCTCTCTTACGAGGAGAGGCTGAGACACCTGGGTCTGTTCAGCCTTGAAAAAAGGACTGAGAGGGGATCTGATCAATGTCTATAAATATATAAGGTGTGCGAGGCAAAGGGATGAGGCCAGACATTTCTCAATAGTGCATGGTGATAAGACAAGGGGAAATGGTCAGAAACTGATACATAGGAAGTTCCGCACAAATATGCATGGGAACTCTTAACAGTAAGGGTGATGGAGCACTGGAACAGGCGGCCCAGAGAGGTTGTGGAGACACCTTGTCTGGAGATATTCAAGACCCGTCTGGACGCCTACCTGTGCAACCTGGTCCAGGGAGCCTGCTTTGGCAGGGGGGTTGGACTAGATGATCTCTGGAGGTCCTTTTCAATCCCTACAATTCTGTGATTCTGTGGTTCTGTGATTATGTGCTACTTAAAAAGAGGAATGTCAAGCTGTGAGAAACACAGCTTAACAAGAACTTCTGGTCAGTTCTTGACTTTTTTTAAAGATACAAAAAGGTGGTGAGTACCATATTTGTTGTTGCTGTTTGAAATTTTCTCTAATGATGAATTTTAAGTTTACAGAATGTTTTGAGTGTCTACTGTACAATCATACTGGTGTATACTTCCCTATTAACTTTCAACAAGGTAGTTTGCATCGTGGAATTTAAGGCATCTGGTTTATCTACCATTAGTTACATACCAGTTCTATGAGGAGCAAGAACTTAGTATGTTAGCTATTCTGCAACACACTGGAAGGAAACATCTGAAATGGGTCATAAGAATAAACTCACTCTTAAACTCGATTCAGCAGATTTTAGAATCTTAATGACACATCACGAGCAGAATTCAAAAGATAACCAGTTTACTTTAGTAATGCTTGCCAATTTCTGTAACAAAGCTTACTTTTTGAATTATTCCACTTGCAAAAATACAGAAAAATATCTGGATTATATTTTTCCTTTGTGGGAACTCTTTGTTGCTTTGTTTTGTACTGCTATTGTTTTGTTTTGTCTTGCTTTGTGTTTGTATTTGTTTGATTTTAAAGAGCATAATACAGTAAAACCTTATAATACATATACAAGCAACTTCTTTAACATTTGTTTAGTAGTGAGAAAGTTAGCTTTTCCCCAAGGGTGTGCAGTTCTTCAGAGTTTCTTCAGAGACAGGTATCTGACTTGAGAACAGGATGGATTGGTTTATTTCTGTCTTTAGGCAATAAATTCTGTAATTCTGGTTTTGTTTGTTGTTGTTTTTTCTTATTTTCTAATTTCACTGAAGTGTCATGATTTTTGTCATTGATTTCGCCCTCTCTTTAAAATATATGTATTGAGTTCTGCTCTCATTCAAGACTAAATACCTCCAATTGTAGGAATCCAATGTCTAATTCTTTCTCTGATGTTAAAATATATTACTTTGTCAATGGAGTTTTCATCAGCAAAACATAAAGAATTCATGTGAGGCAGACTGAAATAAAAATGTTATTTTTTATGTTGGCATACTGTACAATCAGTTCCACTAGTTTTATCACACATACTGCAAAGAATCCTTGTATGGGTTCAAAATAAATCACTTTTATTAGATAATCGAGATGGGGAGCTGATGCTGTTGCTTGTTTTAATCAATCCATGAAATGAAAGTGATTATAAACCACACCAGCACAATGTATCCCCATGAGATTCTTGTAATTGGGATGATCATTTAATTGGCACATTCTACTTCCTCTGGGGAATGTCATTTAAGAGGATCTAGTTTACTCTGCAGTTACAGGACTTGTTATGTGAACTCCTCAGCTAATATTACTTGTAAAGAAAAATGAAGAAGATACACAGACTTTTCATCTTTAACAGCACTTTGTCAACAGCATAAGCTGCAGCAGCTTTGGTTCTCGCACTGAGCTGAGAGTGAGAATTTAAAAAAAAGGAAAAAAAGGACAATTATGCTGCTGGGAAGTACATTTTCCACTATGTTAAAAGGATCAAAAGAAATGTCTTCAGCAGATGTATTCTTGTGCAGTACAATTGACTGTAAATATACGACAGACAGATGATCAGAGCAAAACACAAAAAAAAGGATAATGATATGTGGGGGAATTACTGAAAAAAAATAAGCAATTTAAGGTAAAATCTAATTCTTGTAAGTAGTTTTTGGGGGTTTTATTATTATTATTTATTTAAATTTAAACTGTTTAAAACATGGGTAAGAGGATAATAGCATAAACCAACTCATCTCACTTGTCAGCTCTCAAGACCCAGTGAAGAAACAGGAATTTCAATAGCTAATGTAACTTCAAGTGTTCAAATCTAGTCCCATAAAGATTCTGATTAATACAATAAAGAAGTAGCACTCATATATTTTGTCTAGTTCTCAGGATCATGAAAAAAAGAAAACCTAAAAGGTAAAAAAATTCTTCAAGCACTTTTCTTCCATTATATCCCCAAAGACGTATCTTTCCACAAAACTGGGATAACTTACCATTCTATTTGTGATGGCAATGGTTTCCTACATTTTATTTTGACAAATAACAGACACCATTTCCCACAGCTTTACAGTGAATGGGAAAATATCCATGATCAATGTATTTTCTTTGCAATGTGGATAACCTTAGTATGGAGGTACTAATGGAAAATAACTTTGAAGCATTTTTTCAAGGGAAAGTTTTAAAAAATATATTTATTTGACTGTTGAAAAAGACGCTAAAATGTAAACTTCAAGTAAAGTACAAGTCCAAATCAACTCTGGGAAAACAAATTTAAATGATATTGGTAAACAGATCATGAGTTTCAATTTATGAAAGGATAAATATACCAAAGTTTCAATTTGGCATATAAATTTTAAATTTACTTGTTAAATTTGTCCAAAGAATTTAAGCCCCTAATTGTCTCCGTAACACTCGACCAGGTTCTTGACAGAGAAACACCATTTCATTTGTGCCTCATTGTCTCCTCATGAGACAGACTGCTTGTCTCCTACAACTTTAGGATTTGATAGTAAAGAATCCAATTTCCCGTAAGACCCAGTAGTACCCTTTGCTTTGCCTACATTTTCAAGCAAGCAGGACCTTCCCTACCTTCTTAGTGTTGGCTTCTATCTACATTATCAGTCATCCAGAAGACTTCCGCATTCTTTGTACAACAGACAAAAATTATATATAAAGGATTTTATATTATAGCAGCCCAGGACTTTCAGTTTATGGAGATGATATCGTATAATATCATTATATCGTATTAGGTGATATCATGATTTTTCACCTTTTTTGTCTAATTCATGCTTACCTAAAAGGAACACTTCTCCATTGTCTTGATCATCACTCTCACCTTCACTTGTTTCAGCTTCCCACTACCATTTCCCAGATGAATACACTACTTTTCTTTACTTTTTTTTTTTAATTCAACTTGCTTCACTACACATATATCTTCCCAAGTAACAGTCATTTTCCCTGCTCATGGCATTTATTAGTGAAAAGAGTATCAATGAAAGCTGGACTCTCTCACAATGTATGCAAACTAAAATTCCCAGTACTTTAACAAGAATGTCATTTCAGAAACGTTGAATAGCAACACTGAAGTCTATCGCATCTGTGCCTACTCAGTAGCTAAAAATGGACTACTAGAGGTACATGTATGAGAATAATTCTGTGAATGTGGCCTTGAAAACAAAATAAAAAAAAAAACAAGAACAGAAAATAGGCACAGGAAAATCATCATTACGGTGCCAGATTTTATCTATGTTTACGTCTCAAAGTTCTGCAACATATTAATTTTCTTAATATTTTTTTTCTGTATTCAATGTAAATCCCTTTTTTACACTTTTCTCTACAGGAGAATGATATCAATTGCCATTCAAAGAAAATTAATTTACTGGGTTAATAGTAATGTCAATATTAAAAAAAGTCAGATTGTTCACATAAAATGTTGGGAATAACAGAGATAATGATAAAATATCTCCTGTTTACTAATATTAAAACAATAAATATTTTTAATTAATCAAGTCAGATATATCAATATTGTATTAAAAATCACAAAGAATTAATCAAAGTTGGAATATTATTTTAATGATGACTACTTCGGATTGACAGGAATCAGGTAGAGTCATAATGGTAAGTACATCAAATAAAAGATGAGATTGTGATAGAGTTGTTGATTTAGCAATTATGTTGATTATGATATAATCTTTTATTGTGTGTGTGTTCTTACAACTGTTCCAAAGTGAAGTGTCTGTTAGCAGGAAAATATTTTACATTTGTGGCGGGTTTACCTTGGCTGATCTCCCAGTGCCTACCCAACAGCTCTCTAAGGTCCCCTCCTCAACAGGACAGGCTGCAGTTCCAGCTACAATTTTGCTCCAGTAAGAGCATTCATGACACATCCACCTGCTGACATGTAGGGTCCTCTGTGGCAGCAGAGTAGATAATTACTCCAACACGGTAAACTATAGGCTCCAGATTTTTTCCACAAGCTTCTCTGTTGCCTGGAGATCCTCTTCCCCCTCCTTCTCTGATCTTGGTGTCTGCAAGGTTGGTTTCCCTCAATTTTTCAGTACTCTATCACACAGGTGCTGCACAATTTTTTTGAAAAAATTCTTAAATATGTTATCACAGAGGCAATATCATTATAATTGATTGGCTCAGACTTGGTCAGCTGCAGGCCCATTTTGGAGTTGGCTGGAACTGACACTGTGTAAGAGGGGTTCATCTCTCTAGATGACATATTTATGGTTGCTCGACACAAAAACCTTTCTATATAAACAAAATGCAACATTTTACATGTGAATACATGTGATGTTTGCCATTTATGAAATCACCAAACACTGATGAGTACGCTTACTTTTGTAAAAGAAAATTTGCATACCTATACTTAATTTATACTCAGTTTTATACTCAAGGGAATGACATGAAGCTGCATCAGAGGAAGTTCAGGTTGGGTGTTAGGAAAAGTTTCTTCTCTGAGAGGGTGGCTGAGCACTGGAATAGTCCCCTCAGAGAAGTGGCACCAAGCCCACTGGAGTTCTGTTTGCTCAGTGCTCTCAGACTGATGGTTTGAATTTTGGGTGGTTCTGTTTGGAGAGAGTTGATCTTGATGATTAATGATCCTTGTTGGTCAGTTCCAACTCAGGATATTCTATGATTCTGTGATTAGAAATCTTTTACAAGTCTTACTAACTTTGACTGAACCTCTTTATATACCTCAAAAATTTATCTAGTGTGTTCATTCAATCTCACTTTTCAACCATTAATTTAATTTATTTAATCGATATACATAACAAAAAAGATCATATATATCAGATGAAAATGTCTTCATTTTGTAGCCATCATCATATTTCCTTTTAAGATACAACATAGTACACCACTCAGGATTTGCAGATTTTCTTTTTTGGAGTGTGTAATCATTAGATCAACACAAAGTAGTATCTTCAAAAATATTTTCAGCCTAGTTCATTTTCACATGTTTTCTTTATTTAAAATCAGCAGGGTTGAAAATCAGTGGAACAATCAAGAAGCAGGGCTATTATGGTGTATTGTTTTAAAATTAAAATGTCATAGTAATGGCAAAACCCATCTCATAGACTTATTCTAGCAGTCCCGTTAATTTGCACATCATCTAAAAGTTTTAAATTAAAGGCTTCAATGTGATACATTCTTTGTCAATCTCAATGATGTTATAAAATTTCTTTATTATTGCGTAGACAGGATAAAGATTTTCCCTTCAAAAAATGCAGGAATATGAGTGGTTTAATAAAAAGACTGTGAACTATTCATCACTAGTCATACTAGCAAGCCAAAAACTCGCAGTCTCCTTCGTTCTGCAAGATGAAAACATGACTTTGCTGGAAATCAAGATTCGCAGCAGTTAAAACATGTTCTGTTCAACTGAAGCCAGAATTGGCTCCACGGACCGAATTATCAAATAATTTGATAACATTTTTCTTATGAATGATATGTGATAAAAAAGTTTCAAACAGTTGGAAATTGAATAAATCAGGTAGGTGTGCCACTGAGGGATGGATATGTTCTCTGCACTGGATTTATACACTGCCACATTCCTAAGACAGAGCATGGAGGTGCATTAACTCCTTTCCTAAATCTAAGAAAGTTAAAACTGGGAATAAATATATTCTTATTCATAGCAGGAGTACTGCATTCAGTTCTGGGCTTCTCAGTACAAGAGAGATAGACAGAATGGAGAGAGTCTGTCAACAATGAGCCATGCAGAAGATGTAGGATCTGAAGCACATCTCCTATGAAAAGGACTGAGAGAGCTGGGATTTTTCAACTTGGAGAAGAGAAGGCTCAAAGAGTATGTCAACAATGTTTGTAAATACCTGAAGGGAGGATGCCATGCTATTTTCAGTGGTACCCACCAGTAGATCAAGAAACAATGGGTACGAACTGAAGTGCAGGAGAACTGAACATAATGAGATACTTCTTTACTGTGTGGGTGACTGAGCGCTGCCCAGAGATGTTGTAAAGTCTTCTTCCCCAGGCATCTTTAAAAGCTGTTTGTACATGGTCATGGGCAACCTCCTTTGGGCATCCCTGGTTAAATAGGGGTTGGGCCAGATGACCTCCTGATGTTCTCCACTCTGTGATGCTGTGACTACAAGATTCCCTGATCAGATTACTGGATTTGTAATAGTGGTCTAACTCTTTGCATACATCATATATCGAATTTCAAATATATAGTTATCCTTCTGGAGAGTATTGAAGTGAGATTTGTTTTTCCATGAGTATTTCTACTTCATTAATCTAGAAATAGACATGTTTTTTGCACAAGATTAGTATCTCTCCTGCTGACAAACCATCCTACCTCCAAGGTGCAGTGGATGTTACATTCTAACAGAATGTGTATTCAAGATTTAAATATAGACCATTCCACTGGGGAAAATCAAATAGAGACAGCATGAAAGACTGTCTCTGTAGGCAGTGAATAAGAAACCTTACAACCTCAGTATAAGCTGTAATGTTTTGAAGATTAATTAGATTCTTAGATATAGAAAAGCAGGAGTAAAATGTATACACATTGAAAAGTTCTTTTTCTTGGTCGGTTCCTAGTAAAGCTCTTGTGATCACTGGAGTGCTATGCTATGTCTAATTTTCATGTCCATTCTTTAAGGGAAATATTTAATACTAGAAGTATTCTTAAAAAATTAAGACAGAAATTGTCCTTGGACATGAAAAATAAGTCTTAAAAAGCTTCAAAAGCTTGACTTTAGCAAAGAGAATATTAAGAAGTGACTCAAACACCAAACAAAGGAACACATGGCAGAAATATCAGAGAACAGAGGCATTTAAAGCCTGGAAACAAAGACATAACAAGATCCAGGGGCTGAAAACTAAAATTAGACAAACTCAACCTTGAAATTAGATCTAATTTCCTAGCTGTTAAGTAATTAGATATTAAAAAGAATGTTTGGGAGCTAATTTTGCTTTCAGTTGAAATCTTCTTAGGAGAGACTCTTAGAAGATATCTTAATGTTTAAAGGTGCAAAGGGTTTGACTCCATGGTTGTGGTAATCCCCTGCTTTTCAACTGTGAGTGTTTCTACAAATGAATAAGATATTCACTGACCTGCATGAATGTAATTACTGTAAATAAAATTCCTGTTTTAAGCTTCTTTTATTTGTGTATAAGTTGAAAAATACGTATTTTATACATATGATCCCATGGAACATTTGTTTGTTTGTTTTCTCTGTCGTCTTCGATATCAGACACTAATCACTATCAAAAACATTTGCCAGAAGTAACTAACATATAAGATTAGGCAAACAATCAAGTTTCTCAACAATTTGCATCTTGTTTACATACTAAACTCATGATAATCTATCAGTTTGTGGTAATGAATGGATTTTGTTGTTATGATTAAGAAGTTTTCTGCATTACAAGTAGGGATTGTTTTGGTTTATCTCATACAAATTAAACCCTACCATTGAAAGATTACTGGATATTGGTATCACCTTCAGCTCTCGTTTGGTTAATCTATAGCGTACAGTTGTCAATTTTTTAGAAATATAATATAATATAATATAGTTGAAGAGCATATAAGGGACTTCAGTATAGAGGAAGACAGTGGAACTTAGGTATGCAGAAGGACAGGTTAGCTGACCTAAAATACAGTGTAATTGTTATGAAAATATGAACTGCTAGATTAAATTTAGGATCAATCTGTTTTTATAAATTATATTGGTTTAATGGATTAGGTTTAAAATGTAAATACATTAAAATCTCAATATTAGTATAATGATTAAATGCATTTTATACTGAAATAATAAAATTGCACAGATTGCTTGATTTTAAAAATGCAGAAGCTATCAAAGAAAAATGCATCAATATCAATCTGCTAGCTAAAATGTCAACTAGTTTTTATTTTGCATGATAATAAAGTGCAGAAAAAAAATGTTTTTAAAACTAGTGGAAATTTAGGGATAATTAAACAAGGATTTTTTGAATCTACTAAGTACTTCTGAAATGATTTTTTGACTATTTGAAAAACTGTAAAATTATGTTAGACTTTCATCCAAAAGAGAAACCTTTATAAATGTCTTACGTATTGACATTGTCTTTTAATGAGTAACTGTTGGTTCACCATAGTTCTAAATTATGGCAAGCATGCATTTAACAGTGTGCTAATTTTTGTTCACAGGCTTGCTGTCATTAAGCCCTTAGGCTTACCCTTCATCTGGAGTTTGAAATATTCTGTTGGCACTGTTGTAAACAATCTGAAAAATGTGAAAAATATCAAGCACTTCAGTGGCCGAATATATAACTGCATCAAAGAGCTGCTAATGTGTGTTATCTGTGAGAGCTCATTTAAAATGAATATTTATTCTTGATATTACTGATTTGGAAGAAAAACTTGTATATTGTCACATAGGAAACAATGAAAATGAAGAAAAAATGGTGTAAATGAACTGATATGGAACTACACTCTCCACTTTTCTGAATTGCAGGGTAGAAAATCTGTAATTACACTTGCAGAAACTACAGCTAAAAGAGCCAGCCATACACTGACTTACATCAGGCTCAGAACTGCCAATTGGGTGAGGGAACGGATTGTCCCACTCTGTGCTGATGTAACTTTGAGTACAATATGCAGGTTTGGGTGTCAAAATATAAGGACATAAAACTGCTAGAGAGTGACCAAAGTAAGGGTAGCATCAAGCCCGCCAGAATTAAAGAAACATTTGGAAAATGCTCCCAGATATTTGTTTTAATTTTGGGGTGGATTTGTGTGGAACCAGGAGTTGCAGTTGGTGGTCCAGTGGATTATCACAGGATATTCTACATTCTGTGGGGAATACATCAGATATGGGATTTGAAAACAGTTTAAACTATATTTTACATTTCATTACATGGTGAGTATGTTGAAGAAGACAGAAAGAGGACTGGGTTTATTTCTAATTCCGTGAAAGAAATAGGAGTTCAAGAGTACCAAGGATCTTATGCACAAATTTTATGGTAGGTCTCTCAGAGTCACAGAATCTAGGACCTCCCTCTCTTCTCAATCCCCTATCAGAATGTCATCCTCATTTTATTATGTTGAAAATAATAGTTACAGAATAGTAAGTTACCTTATGAAAAACAAGGGAAAAATGTGCCTGATCTAAAAACGATAGACAGCTTAGAGACTGCATAAAATGCCAAACTGAAAATAAAAGAAGACAACAACCTATAAACACAAGTGACAAAACCCAAATACAAACTGTAATGGCATCCACATCAAGGCAAGATGAAAGGACCAGGAAGTGGCAACTATATGTCACTTCTGGTGCCAGCCTGACAGCCTGAAAGAAGAATGCAAAACTTACAACTTAGAGAAAGCTACCCTGACATGTAGTTAACTCCACCTTTCTCTTAGAAAATTACTGGTAATGTCCAACTGAAATAAATTATCTCATAAGTATTCATGCCATTTTTCTGAAGATGGGTATGTTAAGACATTTACAAGCTTTTCCACTCCTATGGGTTATACACAGAAATCACTGGAAAGGGAAGACCTTTCAAACAGCCATCTTCTAAAGATAAGGTAATTTCATTGCTAGGGTGTAGACTCAGCTCAAAGACACACCATCTAACAGTTAAGCACTAAACTGGCTTGTGTGACCTTAGGATTATAGGGAAAGGTTGTGCTGCTCCAAAGAGAAATGGTAATAGAGTTGCTCTCAGGAGGAGGCTGATAAAAGTGTGCTAGAGAACTAATAAAGTAGTGCTGTGCAGAGAATTTCTGTTGCAGAAATCTTCCTTAAAAAAATCCTTCTTTTGGAAAGTCTGGGGAGGATTCTCATTGCAATAATTTCATGAAAGAAAAATGTAGGGTGGGTCTCAAGAGCTCTTCAACCATGATTTTTTTTATATGCACTAAAATTGTCACTCTTGGTCTAAGCTCATAAAATAATATATTCATCTGGGAATGATGGTGCATTGTACTTGGGATGTAGGTTATTTGCTTGTATCTCAGAGGGACTGGATGAAGATTAAAGAATCTCTTGAGTATCTAAGCTTTTCAGACATCTTGGAGCTTTCACCTAAATGTTCTTTATACACAAAGAACAGTTTGAGCCTGATTTATACTAAATAGGGAAAACAATGGGAAGAATATACAAGAAACAAGTCTTTGTACACATATGGATTTGGGAACTGCACAACTTACATGGAAAACTAAATATATTCACCTGGAAAGAGCTCATTGTAATCAACCTGGCAGAAAGTGAATCAAATAGGTCTGCATGTCTGTGAAGACAACTTGTAATTCTGAGGTCAGAAAATAACTGATCTCAAGCTCCATACAAAGCTCTCAGAAATTAAACTAGACAGTAAGTAAATATTTCTAGGATTAGGTCTCATGTTGCTGATGATTTGATGTTGTCTTCAAAGATGAGTCTTCCTATGACAAATACCCACTCACCTTATGCATCATACTCTGTATTTGCCAATAATTGATGTCTACATTCAGCCCCCTAAGGACAATTTAACTATTTAACTATTAAATACCTTTACGGACTTGGCCCCTGGAGAACTAGCACCTTTTAATCTGAAACCTCTCTTCCTGTTTGCATGTGCATTTGGACCAGCTACAAATTGCCTCAAGGTCTCTGAAGTCATAATTTACATGTGATATTTTCTGGTTGGCATAGATTCCTCAGCTTCTATGTAAAACTAATTTATAAAATATTCATACAGTCCTTCTTCGAAGGAAGGTAATAGCAGTTAAATTGCACATTTGTCCCATGGGTCATAAGTGTTAGAAGTTGCTGAATCTGATGTTGCTGCAACTCCCAAGCTGAGCACATATTCCCAACAGGCATCTGAATGTATACACAATGAATATACACATGACTGGCCACACAGATTAACACAGAGAGATAACATAGCAATTGTACAAATGCAGACAGTAACAACAGTTTCATGTTTTTCCTCTGCTCAGAGCAGAAGGAGTTATCCCCTTGCCCTTTAAGTGCTCCTAAGAAAGATAAGAGAATTAGGATTTGGAAAGAGCAGAGGGCATAGTTAACGGCTCAGGCATAGGAAGTAGCAACTACATTAAGCTGATTCAACCAAGGATCCAAGTTAGAACCATGCCACAACAAAAAAGCAAAGGGTTTTAATAACTAGGAACTCCTTTCTGAGAGGCAGTGATGCACCCATGTGCCACCCAATCTCTCTAGAGAGATTTGCTGCTCCTGGGGGCCAATATCTGTGATGTCAAGAAGAGGCTACCAGATCCGATAAAGCCAGAGGACTACTGTCTGCTCCTGTTCTTTTAAGTTGGGTCATGTGATACTGCAACAAGGAAATTACAGTGTGCACTTGCTGCTCAGAAGGCCAGCTGTATCTGGGTTGCATCAAAAGAGGGGTTACAACAGGGTGGGGGAGGTGATTGACTCCTTCCACCTGCCTACGCCCCATCTGGAGTACTGCATCTATGCCTGGGATCTCCAACATCAGAAAACCATTGATCTCTCAGAGCAGGACCAGAAGTGAGCCACCAAGATGACCAGAGGGCTGGAGCATCTCTTCAGTGAAGAAAGATTGAGGGTGGTGGAGCTGCTCTTTATGTGAGATAGAATCTAGAATGTATCAAACTCCACCTAGGGGAAGGTGTTGTACCAGTGGAGAGCTTGTGGGTGAGAATTAAAGGGCAAGCTAGTACTGGTGACACCATTGTGGGTGTGTATTATAGGTACCCCAATCAGGATGAAGAAGTTGATGAGGTCTTCTACAAGAAGCTGTAAGTAGCATCACAATCCCAGGTGCTGGTTCTTATGGGGGACTTGAATTATCCAGATATTTGTTAGGTAAGCAATATGGGCACGCACGCATGCTCTGGATGGTTCCTGTAATGCATTGAAGATAACTTTATGATGCAGGCGGTGGAAGAGCCAAAGGAGGATGGGGGTGTTACTGGACCTTGTTGTTATGTGCTTGTTAGGGAAGTTAAAGCCAGGGGCAGATTGGGATGTAGCGATCACGAGATGGGGGAGTTCAAGATCTTGAGTGGAAGAAGCAAACCAAAAAGTAAGATTGCTACCCTGGACTTCAGGAGAACCAACTTTTATCTCTTTCAGGATGTATTTGGAGCTATCCCATGAGCTAGGGTGTTAAAAGATAATGGGACCTCTGAGAGCTGGTCAGCATTTAAACAGCACTTCTTCCAAGCTCAGGATAGGTGCATCCCTGTGAGTAAGGAACCAGGGAAAGGTGGCAGAAGACCTGTATGGATGAGCAAGGAGCTCATGCATAAACTCAAAGGGGAGAGGAAGGTCCATGAAATGTGGAAAAAGTGCCTGACCAATTGGGAAGAATATAGGAATGTTGTCAGGGCCTGCAGGGATGTGATGCAGAAGACTAAAGCCAGCCTGGAATTGAATATGGCAAAGAAGGTAAAGGATAATAAGAAAGTTTTTTTTTTAAGTATGTCAGCAGTAACAGGAAGACTAGGGAAAATGTGGGTCCTCTACTAAATGAGGGGAGTGTTCTGGTAACAAGAGATGCTGAGAAGGCAGAGATACTGAACATCTTCTTTGCTTCTGTCTTCACTGCTAGGACTCCCCCTTGGGAATCTTGGACCCTGGAGATAAGTGACAGAGTCTAGAGAATGGAAGGTTCCCCTTTGGTGAGGGAGGAGATGGTCCAAGAGCATCTAAGTGACATAAGTGTACATAAATCCATGGACCCCGAAGGGATTCATCCATGTGTGTTGAGGGAGCTGGCAGAGGTGATTGCTGAACCGCTCTCTATCATCTTTGAGAGGTCTTGGAGAATGGGAGAGGTGCCTGAAGACTGG